>WSTH01000031.1:0-57982 GCA_019616345.1 Ceratobasidium sp. 395 | reverse complement strand
GGCCAGTCTATGTCCGGGTTTGCCAGTTTCAGCCAGGGTAAGCCAAGGATGATGTCCCTGTCCCCGAGAGGGAGACAGAAGAACGGTTGGGTGAAAGAGTGTGATTCTACAGAGAAGGTGATGTTGCATTTGAAGCGGATCGCATCCCTGACTTCCTTGCCGTTGATGCCGACCACGCGGCGAGGGGAGGAGAGTTCAGTCAGGGGTATGGATAAGCGGCGAGCCACTTGAGGGTCTATGAAGTTGGCTGAAGAGCCGGAGTCGATGAGAGCGAGTTGAGGAGGGCCTGTGATTCCCACAATGTCAATAGGGAGGAGTAAAGATGATTTTGATTGTACAGCAGCACATAGTAATGGTTCTTCTACAGACATTGGGGGGAACGGGGCAGCACTAGACACAGGTAAGATAGGCTGCCTTAGACTTTTCCCGACTCCACGGGGTCCTCCAGGTCGATCAGGTTCGCGGCCTTGCCTGAAGTGGCCTTGGGGCAATCACTCGCTTTCAGCATCCAGCCATTCTTGCAGTCCTCAAACTTGTGGTTGGGATCTCCACACTTGACACACTCCCCGGCCTTTCTGCGTTTTTCCCTGATCTCCACAGTGACAAACCCGGCTGATTTACCGGTCACTGGTTTGGCAGCAGGCTGCGCGCTCGACGCGGACGTGCCCTGAGTCTCCCGGCGAGCCTCAAAGAGGGTGTTGTCAATGAGGGAGGTAGTGGTGATGAGATCTTCAAGCGTGGTGATGTTGCAGCTTTTATACAATCGATTTTGGGCCATACTGTAGAGGCAGAAATTTAGCTCTGATTTGAGCCCAGACCCGCCGCCCAGCTTAATGCGCACCATAAGATTGGCAAGTAGATGTGCAAAGTCACAATGAACCAGACAGTCCAGGTAAACTGGAGGATCCCCTTGACAAATAGTCATCTCAACACCTACAAGTGTTGCAACAGTGTTATGTGCTGAGGCAAGTTGTTCACAATTATATAACATGTGTCAACTGAGTAGTTCCCTGCCTTGGTTGCTTGAAACCTGGGTATATGCTGTGTGAAGTCAATGTTAAATGTAGCTCTAGACAAGGTACTTACCAATCTATGTACATACTCAGTGATAGCCCAGACGGCAAACTCGCAAAGCGAGCCAGTGGGTTGACCGGGCTGCAGTTGCTCATGTTGCTAGTGTTGGGATCCACAACTCAGTCCAAGCCAGCAACAGTCAACCTCCATTTCCATGTGTCAGCTAGGTCACCAATTGGCCAGTTCCGGTCTAGGTTTTGCAGCCACTCTGCAGAGGGAATGGGCTGACTTAGCCCATTATCAACCTGCTTGTTGTTGCACCAGTTCTGAAAGAGTTTGGCAGTTCCAGGTAGAGTCAAAAGGTGTTGAGGCCAAGCAATGATCAAAGTGAACTGATAAGTCTTGTTAGGAGCATGTTGACAAGCACCAGAGGCGAGGTTTTTCAGAGTAAATAGGACTCCCACACAGTTCTCATTAAGGCAAGCCAAGTCTTCTGCAGCTACAAGATACTCTGGGGTATAGCGTCAGCCACAAGCAGGACACAGAGTAAATGTTCTTGATATATTGCCGGTGTCAAGTCTAAGTTGTTGTTCAACAGTACTATTTGACTGCGCCATCCTAGCAAGGTCTTCAGGGTAAATATTGGGGTGAGACAAGAGAGTTTGATTGGCGGTCTTTAGCTAATGTTTAATTGTGCGACTGGTGGCTCCATATAACACCCTGTGGATGTGGGTGTCAATGTACGCGTTGCAAATGAGGTTGGGCTTGCAAAAAATGGCACAGCCACCACCTGGTATGATTGGATTGTCTGGGTCAGGCTCATTGTCCTCTTTGGGCTCGGCATCCCCATTCTGGTAGCTGGAAATGCGGGCTGTTGTCTGCAGGAGGACCATCTCCTTGGTCCAGCAATCCAAAGTCAGGATTGTATTTGTTGCGTTCATTGGGGTCATCCTGATCATTGAAGTTCTGGTTGATGTCAAAGTCCACGAAACTATTGGGGTCTTCCTTGTTTTGATCTGCAAATTGCATTACATTGGCCAAGTATTTGTCAAAGTCGTAGTCTCAGCCGCCATTGGGTTCAAAATCTGATAGTTCCCTCTCCCCCTTCTCCCCCTCCTCCTCCTTCTGCTTGTGGCAGTTGTACTGGATGATGGGGTGGAATCAAAGTGCCAAAATTGTCTTCATTGTCATCAAAGTTGATGGTGCGTTCTGGTGATGGAGGCCGGGGCGGAAGAGTCTTTATGCGGGCTGGTGACTGAATGCAAGGAGAGGGAGGAGGAGGGGAAGACAGGGGTTGCTGGCTGCCAGGAGAGAGACAAATTGGCCCAGGTGAGTTTGTTACGTCCCCAAGTACTCAATTACACAATGGTCCAGGTTGGCTGTCAAGGTTTTGAGCATCTCTATTGTTGGGAGCTGCTTCCTGCTGTTTGTGTCAGGGGTACCGCTTTCAATAATCATTGATTGTTGTGTCCCTTTGCTCAAACAGGCCGTCACACTGAGCGCAGAAGCAGAGCTGTAGCGCTTTACGGTGAGACTTTAAGCAATAGGTAAGTGTCTAGACTTTGAGTTGGCTCAGAACACTTACTCAGTGCATGCGTTTTGGTGGCAGTGCGCCATCAATCACATCCAACCATTCCATCTTAGCAAACAGTCCAACCACCAAGATCACAGGTGGAGAATGGGTTGGGTAAGTTGGGTTGACTGAGTGGCAGAGTGGTGGCGTGGTGGCATCAAGAGAAGGTACGTGGATCCACGTCAAAGTTGAGTTAGGTTAATGACTTGGACAAGTTTGGTGGACTTCACGGACTACATGCTCAGATTAATTGATATCATATGTTGACAATGGATATGATGTACATATTTTCTGCATCTTATATGAACAATTTTCTAACTGTTATTTTATATGTTCCCGCAGGCCTTGCCCTAGTCAATATAATGGATAATATGTGTGTTATATGTGTATTATACATCTTTTATTGACCCACGAGCTCCTGTGCCAGTTCTGATTTGATCTAACGTTTTCTTATAAATGGGGGGGGGGTTGGTAATTCCCCTAATCCAATAATTAGACATATTTGAACCTAATCAGAGCTATCTAATGAGCCAGGTTTCTCCAGATGAAGTGTCAGCTAGGGATGTTTGTGTTTGTCCAGTCACGTGTTAGGTTTTTTCCCATAGGGCTCAGTGATAAACCCAAGATTGCAAACCGGTTTGTCACTTACACTTGTAAACACATGTTTGCAACGCTAACTTACTGTGTCAAACGGGTTTGCTGGAAAGTTGCACGTGCCTCAAGGGACTTAGTAAGCAGTGTGTATAATACCGCTTAAAACGGCATTTGCCACCTGAATTTTGCCACCACATCCGTTCTCCTGCATGTCGACTTCACAGCTAGTCCACACCGCTTGTACTCAATCTATTCAGGTGCCAATTGATCCCTGGCTCCTTGATTTGCTCCGCCATCTTTGTAACTTACCTTCTTTGCTGGCTGACAATCTTAGCATTCACCCTTTCCTTGGCCTAACCCTTGAGCGCCATGACAACTGAGAAAACCTGGCAGAAAACTCAACTTAAACCATGCTAATTTAACCTTAATTTAGTAGTTCAGACTCTTAACAACTCCCCCCCCTTGTTGAGGTTAATTGGGTTAAATTAACATGGGGGGGTCCTAAAGTTAACAAAACTTAACAAAATTTAACGGATTTAAGCCCCAATTTTTATCACCCTAAAACCCACCCACTTGGCTGCTGTTAGAGTCTGTGGTTATATGCGCAGCACTTATCACACTAGCGCAAAGGATAAAACAAGATTTGTGTTGTATAGACTATCCAGTAGCGCATATATACAGTGTACAGACAAAAGTATCTAAGTAGTACAAAGTAACTCAGTGTAACAAGGAAACACAGAAGTCGTTATGTACTATAAAGGTAAGAGAGATGCATAGAAACAGCATATGTAAGTGATAACAGAAACATAGGAAAGATGTCCAAGAAAAGAAGATGATGAGACAAAGGAACTGTAGGCAAAAATCTCCGATAAGCAACCGAGAGCGCCCATTGATGTCAAGTCACCACATCAAAACTGGACCCTGTAGGAAAAAAACCTGAATTTCTGGCTTTCTAACTATATATAGCACTTGTGCCAAAGAAATTTATACAGGAAGTCACTGACCAAATACATCAGAAAAATAATGAGCTGAGTGCACACCACTCAGCACTAAGTAATAAGTGAGTGTATGCGCTTCATGATATGAGCCAATCAATGCGCACCAATGAGCTGAGTTGATTGAGCATACGTACAAGTTTATAGCAGTAGTATTTGAGAGGTTATCAGCAGATTACAGGGGGGATTACCCCTATCAGCTGAAAACCCACTAGTGAATACAGCCATAGAAACATTGCTCCCTTGTGTGCATATGGTGCAATCCACTTGGATGACTCAGAACACAAATTCTGGTGTCAATTGAAGTAGTTTAAGGGGGTCAAACAAGGGGGAAACCCCCTTAACCCCTGAAACAGTGTACAAATTATTGATTTCACCCAAATGGACTGGTATTTGCATGTTTCTAACTCTCTAGATGTGGTCATAGCACGCAAAAACCCTATATTAGATGTGCAGAACAGTCTATTATGGTGTGGAAACATGTGCAACAGTGTCCATGGCATGATTTCAGCTAAGTTGTTACTTTGTTTAAGCACAGTGGTCAGTTCAACATAGTGGAGGGTATGTAGCTGTTAGATGCAAATATATAGGGGTTTTGAAGCACCAGGAAATTATTGGTGTGCATAGAAAAGGCTCAAACATCCTCTTTATATGAGTATTTGCAGTCTGTGCACCTCCTGCATTATTCTTTTGACAAAGAGGCTGATGTGTCGACCTTTATACACAGTATATGCGCACTATATGCGGTGTATGTATACTATTCAGAATCTTCTCCATTGTCTGAGCTACTTTGCAAGAGATTTGAATGCATTCTGAGTGAGTGCGCACTGCATGTAATATTTTTCCATGACAAAATGCATTGCACCTGGTTAATTTGAATTTTTTAGGTCAACTGTAGTATATGGTTAGAGAGCCATAATTTTGCTTTCTTTAATGAGCTATCAAACAGACTGATGTGGTAACATCTCAGGAACACATACCCCCAGACTGTGGGAACTTGCAGAAAACCGCTGGAATCCCGCGTTCCCGCATGCAGGAATGGGTGCGGGGCGGGTATGGCTCAAAAGCGCTGGTTTCCGGCTGCAGGTGCCAGAAACCTGCAAAATTCCTACGCGACATCCTTGGTTTACACAGTTCATGTTACTGCTCCAGTCACAAGGGAGGCATGTCTGATGGAAGGAAACAAGGCGTCTGGAGTAGCAGACACTGCAGATCATATCTGCAGAGTTCTAGACAAGGTATGTAAGCGCATATAGTCTTCAGACATGCTCTACTAACATCTCAATTAGACTTTACAAGACATTGGGGTCGAAAACTTTGCAGCTGTGGTTTCGGATAATGCCAGAAATACGAGAGCAGCTTGTGAGCTAATTGAGCACAAATACCCATGGATAATTGCCCTCCAGTATGCGTGTCATTTGCTCAACCATGCCACCAAAGAAATTGGGCAACTGGAATACTTCCAGCCCTGTATATCAAAGCTCAAAACCATTATCACTCACTTTCATACATCTGCCTATGCTGCCCGACATCTTGCAGCACTCCAAATTCTTTATCAAGTCGCTAAAGGACTTGCCTCAACCGGACTGACCAGATTTGCAAACTATTACTATGCCTCATTATCAACTTTGCTCTGTCTGTCGTTGATTTGCGAGCTTCTTTCTTCGGGTGTTTTAGACCTTAAACCAGTGAGTGTGCACTGCCATTAGTATCAAAAGCGCTCAAAACTGAGCTATTTAATATAGAGCTCCCCCATATACTGGATGTTAGATCGCATTGAGGTTCAGCGCTTTGAAGAGGAGCTCAAGCAGCTGGTTTCAGTACTTGAACCACTTGCCCGAGATATCAAGTGCCTTGAGTTGAGTCACTCCACTCTTTCCAATGTCTATGTATTTTGGCTGGCCATTCTTGCTCAATTTCAGAGCATGTTCAAGGATAGCAATTGGCTGAATGGTGAAGGCCTACCAAGCTTGGCTATAGCCGACATTATTAGCATCCTAAATGGTCGACAACCTGAAATGTTTTGGGACTTCACTAGGTCTGCGTATCTTACGGCATTCTTCCTTAATATCCATAAGTATAGCCTCGGTTTCATTCATTGTAACCATTGCTTACTTATGCCTATTCTGTCCAGGCTACAGGGGGTTAGACATATCTATACGTTGCTCGGTGCGCTCATTAGCTCAAGATTGGAGTGGTCAGCATAAATCCAGCAGTACTAGTTTGCTGCCCAACCAGGACCTGCAACAGTTGTTCCCTGCCTATGTTCCAGCTGGTGAATTCCTCCTCAAACTGCTGAGGCGCATATATAACCACAATCCCAACACTTTGCTTTTTGTTCGATCCGCAAGTTGAGACGAGATTGAGGATGCACTTCGCAATCAGCTAGTGCTTTATACTCGAGGACAAAGTCCATTCCACCAGATACCAAAGTCGTCAACAGAACATACGTACTAGGAGTCCCTTTGCTTGATTCCCGCAGCCAATCTACTTGCATACCTAGGTTCACTACTGGCTAGTATTGTTCCAAACTCAATGGCTGACGAGTGCTCTATGTTGACCCTTACAAAACTTAACTCGCCTGACTGAGCATCGCAAAAGATCTCGACCTTGATTGATATGGCAACAATCCATCAGCACTACAAGCGTGAAGAGAATATGCTTTTGCATGTAAGTTGACATATACTCACGACCAATGGTGCTTGAACTAATGTGCAATGCAGGTGTCGCGTTTCTTGCAGCCGGCGGTTCGATTTGCAGATCTTCCTCGGACAGTAGGCAGCGCGTCATCTGATGCGCTGGGCAATTGGTCTGACGTGAGTCAGTTAAAGATAATTGAGGCTGCTGACTATATGGATGATGTCTTAGCACTTGGACAGTCTATGCACAACGAGCATGAGGGAGCACCAGCCCCACAGGGCAACCCACACTATTTTGAGGCTGAAGTTACCAATGGAGTTATGCTGACGTTGACCCAATTGGCAGATATGCTCTCAGATTATCCCACCACTGTCGTAAAGCCCTCACTTAAGTCGGATTTGCTGTTGGTTGAATTGTTACCAGCACAAAAACATCAAAAAGTTGACGAGGCAAAGCTTGCATATTAGGACCTGAATTTGTAATTAGCTTAGTCAGGAATTGATGCAAACTGTTTGAAACAGTAAGTAAGTGTTTGTCACAACGTGACTTTTGGGTTTGAAACATGAAAACCGTTTGTCACCGAGCCCTATTTTCCCGTTGTTAACCACCTTGTCATGCTCTTTACTTGCTCTGCGCAGTGTTCCTTTCTCTCTGGGCGGTTTGATCTTGTGTTCGTGTAACACATTAAACATGTATCAAAATAAAAATCAGAAAAGTTGTCCAGTCACGTGATCTGGACAAGACTTTCTTATTGGTTGCCAATCCCCACAGGTAATCTAAAACGGGGTGAAGTCCTGTGACTGGCTTGCACTTTGTAGGTTTTGGGGGTCGGCAACCAATAGGAGAGTTGTGTCCAGATCACATGACTGGACAAACATAAGTCTCCCTAGTCAACATCTTGCTTGGGACAGGCAGGTCGCAGTTTGATAGCAAAATGTTAAATATTGAAGCAGAGCCTATATTTGACAACTAAAATAGATCTGGTGAGACTTTTCAGCACATACACTAGGTTAAACATTACTTCACATTGTAACAAAGCTCTGTATCCTCGGGGCATGTTTCGACATCCTCTAGGTCTACCATCTTGAACGATGCAGGATTTTTGACCTTCGAGACACTACTCTCCTGTATTATTGCTTGCTCTCAATGCTCTAGAATAGCTAGGACATCCTTGATTTTTGCCTGTTTATTCCTGATAGTTATCTTTGCTTAAAATTGATTATTACCACCTTCCTGGAATATGTCAATCTGGTTGTCTATATTTTCTACTTCCAGCTGAAGAAAGTATTCGTGGCTGGTGCCTTCTAACAGTCATATCAAGCTCGCGCTTGGTATTGGGTTTCCTTTCAGCTGCTTTTGTCTGTCGAGCACGGTTTTCTCGCCGCATAGCATTCCTATACTCTGCTCTGAGTCAATTCAGCTCCTTTGTGCTTAGAGTGAGATGTGAATTAGTGTTTGCACTCAAGTTTAGGTAGGAGTGGGCTACGTGAGTTACAGTATGCGAGCCAAGAGCATCAGGAACTTTTGGATTTATAATGAAGATCCCACTTGATAATTATGGCTAATTATTGGACTTTTTGTAATTTGAGCAAATTATGGATAATTATGGATAATTTGGATAATCCTGCATTTCTAGCTGTTTTGGCCTCCAAACAGCCTCTGGCTTGCTTGCATGGCATCCCAAGGTATGTCCAGGCCAAAGCAGCCAAGTTCAGAAATTTGAAATTCCATCATAATCCACATAATTTGCCATAATTTGCCATAATTGAGGATAATTATGACCCAGGATCATAATTTGGGCTAATAAGAAGGGGAGGTTGATAATCCAATAATCCTATAATTGGGCCTAATTGGACCTAATTAGACCTAATTGGAGAACCAGTTTTTTTCTGATGAGCATCCACATCTCCAGATCACAATGCCAATGCTTGCATCCGTGCCTTCTCAATCAAGGCGTTCTGAGACACCAAACGACACCTGCGCATACATGAACTATCTTTTGGCATCAATCTAGCATGGTCAGGTCAAGTGAGAGAGACAAGGATATGACCCGGCAAGTCTAGGTGATGCAGGTTCGCTTACATAATTGGTGGATTTGCTAGAGGGTGCAGGCGCCTTTGTAACAACTCTCAGCTTTGCCACAGCTCAGATAAGTAGAAAAAACCATCACATATACATTGAAAAATACTTAAACAAAGAGCTGTCTCAGCGCACAGTCTAGAATCCAGGCGTAGATGAACGCACGAGTGAAGTACGCGTAGAGACGATGATCATCGCGTGAGTGAGCTTCACTGAAGATACCAGTGAGCAGTGGAAACGTATGCGTAGATCAGCAGCCGTACGCGCAGAGTTGCACGCGTGCATTTGTGCGCAAAGTGAAGGAGTGTGAGCAAGTCACAGGTACACATACTGTTGCCTTTGATTCAGAAGGGTACGCGTACTGTAACCAGTGAGCTGTGATGCCTAACGGCTGACTGGGCCATTGTTCAAGCCGTCTTGATGGCATGTATTTGATGATGCATAAGAATATTGGTTGAGCTTATACGCGTATGAAGGGCTTCTTGTCCTACGCGTAAGTGGTACCTCCTGTTGGTCGGTTACCATACATATTTGTGTTATTGTCAAGATCCAGTCGCAATTGGGCTAAAGCAGAGTGCGGTTCAAGGCCGACAGCCAGGACTGAGGCTACTGATTACGTTGCTGGTTAGTGGTTCTAGTGGGGAAAGAAGGATTGTTGTGTACATGCTAAAAGATAGACATAGAATGGGTATAATGACAAAACAATATGGATTACGCGTAATAGGGCTGAACACTCGTCAGCCTAGTAATATACTGCATTATCGCCGACGATTCAAGTTCTGCTGCATATGACAAGTGACTATGCGTAAAATGCCCTGCGTACGCGTAGAGTACAAAGTCATGTCTGACACCGCTTCACACAGACTTCAGCCCGAGACACCGCCATGCGCAGCATTGAATTCAGGTTTGAGTTTTTCTACGTGAGGAAACCAAATGTTTTTACCAATGGCTGATCAATCAGTGGGGTTCAGGCACCCTAACGCTCGGCTACATAAGGGCTCCAGGCATACATCCACACCCTGTGAAAACTGATGTAAGCAGCAGTGACGGATGTGGAGCAAGGCATACCTGAATAACTTCGCGTAGTGTTGCAAGTGCACAAAGATTTAATTCCATCCTTTGCTGATGCTGGCGACAACAGTAAGCACTACGAGAGCAGGTGGATGCTGTCCTGCTAGCCGCTTCCCAGAATCCAGCGCGGCTACAAAATGAGAGAATGGTGGACGCTGCCTCACGCTGGAGCCAGTGAACCTCTTCGCACCATTGATAATATCTTTCTCTGGCCTTGAACCACTCTACACGTAGGCCTAAACTCTCAATAATCAGTTTGGAGCACTGGGTATATATGGAATTGAACGTGCTGGCAGTATACTCAGCTTGAATCTCATCGCCTGTAGCAGTGACGTCGCTGATCTCAGGCAGAACAGTGCGTCAGTACCAGGGAAGCGTGACTCGACCATCACCAAGAGGCTGTAGCTTTCCCATGTCTTTAAGCATATCCTTCAGGTCACCAGTTGTCAGATGACGGAAAGCGGCTTTATCAGCATCTGATGCACCAAGTGTCAGTAAAGCGGTCTGATGCAGGTTGTACCGTGTTTGTGAGTGCACAATCTGTTTCTGAACTCGCTCCTGCATGGATGCTGCGCGTGCAACTGAAATAACTCCATGCCCATGCTTGTTGTGCGCTTTTTGGACATGGAGTCGCTGCACAGATAGGCTTCGTACATCTTGTAGCGTCTTGAGACACAGGATATGGCGAATATCCCTCTCCACGCGAACAGCCGCCTTGTCCACTTCCAGCGAGCTTGCGTCCACAAGAAAGTTGCTGGGAAGACCAAGAACAAGATCTTCTGGATGACCGTCCGAGCTGGTGGAAGCCACATGGTAGGTATGCGTCTCGGAGCTATAGTACTTGTCACTCTGCTTGATGAACCATTGAATTTGCTCAAGCAGCTGTGTGCGACGCTGATCAATTGCTGCATGCTGAGCCGGTTTTGACTTGGATGTCAACACTTTCACGTCCGCGCGTAATACAAGTCTACTACGCCTAGAAGTAATAGTCAGAGCGTGACGTAGACCACTTACTGCTGGACCTGCACATTAATTCCATGGCTAATCCAAGCTGAAAGTCCGACTGGTTGGGAGCTACTAATTGAAGTTGCTGGTAGCTGCTCACACTCAACCAGTTCTTGCAGCTTGATAGTCAGTGACATGGCCACGAGATAGTTAGTCTGCTGAGCTGAGAATCATTGTCAAAAACGCACCATCATTTTCAGGTAGAGCAAATACACTTGTCCACTTTCCATCAACTCGTTCTGGCTCAGTTGATAGCCCTTCCCATGCACAAACGTCCTCTGCAGGAAAGGTTGCAGAGAACTCCAGCCAAGCGTTATATTGCTCCTGCTGCATTTCAATTGCCTCGTTCCATTTACGCGCAAGATATGAAGCTGAAGCAGAGGATCAAACAGTGAGCGTCGTGCCAAGTACAGGTTAAAAACCTACCCATTGATATTGTCTTTTTCCGGTTCCATTGCTGCATTATAGTGTTGATCATATCAAAATGTGAGCCTGGGCCTCTATCGCTGGTACTGGTTGCCACGTGATTCAAATTTGCCCAGCACCGTTCACCGCCTTCAGCATCAAGTAGGCCTACACCGAATAGATGGTTGAGTGCACACCGGATGAAGCATATGAGTGTGTGTCCCGCTAAATGAAACTTTGGAATTGCAGCCAAGAAGCACTCAAAATTGTCTTCAGTTACGTCACGGTTGGCGCAGTGGATGTGCTTCCATCGATCCCACATCTTGATGATATAGTGGCAGATGATGTTGTAGTGAATTCCTGCGCTAGTGATGCCTTCCAGCAGACAACGCTCAAGAAGATGCTTGAAGACCAAGTCCGCATAAAGGAACCTAGTGTGCTATCAGCATGTTGCCAGGTAAACAATGAAACACATACATCTCCCTGCTCTTGAAGCTCACAGTTCCATGCGCCATGAACATGGAGTGGCGGGCACAGATTGCTGACCCAATCCCTGTCTCCTCAGCCCCTTCAAACCTGACCCACTTGTTATCCGCTGCTTTGTGATTGTTACAATTAGCATCCTGAAAGCACAGGAAACATGTCAGAAGGGGTGATCCGGGTTGAGGTACGCGTACCTTGGCCCTAGGACCAGTTTTACGTGACAGCTGATCCTGCAAAAACCGTTCAAACGGTTGTAGTGGTGCAAAATACTTGCGTCCATCACTTAGGCACGTATCCCAAGCATTGAACGCCTTCTTCTTACAATAAAGATAAAAACTGCCGTCAAAGGATATATGCTGTGTGAAGAGATGTCTGAACAGGAAATATATAAGTGATAGGAGCCATTTAATCACGATGCCCATACCTATTGTCCGCGTTGATGTCTTCAGGATCGTAGTTTACGTTGGGGTGGGGACATGCAGGGCACTGCAAAGCTAGATCAGGCTCCGGTGTTTCTGTTTTTCTGAGGTTGGAGCTCTCAGATTGCTTGATGTCCTGCAAATGGTCCCATTCGCGTACAGTGCGCAGCAGCTCGCGATATTGGTCAGGGACTCGCTCTGGATGTGTCGTATCAGTCAGGCTGACTAGCACATCCCAATATCTTTGGGCTGACAGCTTGGACTTGCTTGCAAGCAGTGAAAACTGACGCAGTAGACCATACGTGAAGCCAGACAATGGCTGGTACTTGCTGCATGGGAAGATTTGCGCCTGCATCAGTTGACGCACATGGCTAGCGTGTGCTGGATGATTGCAAAAGCGAACATGCAACACATGAATACCGTTGATGTCTCTGAGCGTAAAAGACTGCTCCTTGCCCATAGTACAGGGCCGACCGTGGTGCCCAAGATGATAGACGTATCCAGCTTCTGTAGAGTCAATCTTCTCAAAGTAAGTCCCGTTCCAAAGACAAAACTGATGTGATGGAAGTGCGGCATATCTACGCGTCAAGCATAGCTGGCATAGAATGGTATCGCTCAGACAGTCTTGACACGTGTATAGCTCTTGAGCATTTGCCTTGCAGGAGTCACAAAGTAGGCTTGCACTATGGGGCGGCTCCTGCGCGTAAAGATTGTTCAGAAAGGCTTCAATAGCCTCAGAGCTCCACTCGGACAACATTTGATTCTGACCCTGAACGTGCAGCATGAAACATGTAGCCTGAGAGTAGTCTGTATACGTGTACCTTCCCCGACCGGCTTTTTGCTGTGGGCTTGGGCTTAGAAGCATTTGGAGCTGCCGAGGGAGCCGCAGTACTTGATGATGGCTGAAAATTGAACTCAATAGAAGTCGGAACTTCTACTGAGGGCAAAGCATGAGCCAAATCTTTGGCGAAGGTTGAGAGGGCACTAACAGGTTGGGCTGGTGGTGAATGTAAGTGTTGTGGCTTGTGACGCTTGGAGGGGCGTTCTCCAGAGGCACGAATAGCACTCGTCAACAAAGACGGCTTTGTTGTTGGTTGAAACTGACGAACGCGTTTGCTAGCTGCACGAGACATTGTAAAGGATCAAGTCAAGACAAGAAGAAATCGATGCATGAGAAGAATAACAGGGTTCAATCACTTAAGTGCTCAATGAGGGTCAGCCCTGATCAGTGTTACGTAAGCGTGTGTCCATGGGTACCACTCACGGGCCACATACGCCAGATATGTCATGTGCAAGCGGCGCATGCGTGGACCACAAAGTTTCAGCATGCTTTTACAGAGGTGTATGCGTGGACTACCTTACGTGTTTCTGTCACCGGTCAAACACTTGAGGGAGACACATACTGACCGACCTGGTAAAAGCGAATGATGTACAAGCTTCGAGGTACAAATGATTACAAAGAGCATACAAGTGACTGGTGCATTGTGCCTGAATCAGCAGGTATAAGCTTCAAGGCCATGTACCTGCTAAAATCATGACTATGGGATGGGTAGACCATGTTGTGAGCACTACGCGTAGAAGGCGCTCAAAACGCGTAGAGTATTCACTTAGTATTATTCTACTGTTTCCATCATGCGAGATGCAAATTGATTAGTAACGTTGAGGTACAACGCGCACTGCATAGCATTGTTTCAACGCTGCATTGCGTGCCATCATCAGCAGTGACATGAGAGCTACACGTAATAATGGTTACAATGTAACATGCAAACCAATGCGGATTGGTTCACAGCGGAGTTTGAACCAGCTAAACCAGCAGGTGGTGGTGATGGAAAGAGGAAAGTTCCCCGTCTCCAACCACCAGATTGAATCATGTCTGTCCGTTCCTCTGTATTCAGCACAGAGGAGCGCCTCTTCATTGCATCGCATTTGGAGGATTGGGCGCGTCTCAGTGGCGCTGGAAAAGTACGTGACAGTGATGGAGACTTGTATAGCCCCAAAGATTGGTTTGTGGACGAGATAAAGGAGGATTTTTTCCAACAATTCCCTGAACGCAAACTGTCCAATGACGACAACAATGGAACTGCCTTCTCTATCGCAGACCAAGACAAGTTACACAGCATAAGAATCATATTTTTCTGATGATACTATTGCTGAAAACGCGTGTAGCGCATCAAGCAAATCTTATATAATGAAGCCGCCAAGTTCAACAAGCGCAATACCTCAGCAGCAGGAAGACCACCAATGGGAAAAAAAACAGCCTTTTACTCACTTTTCAAACAGAGGTTCAGCTCCAACATTCTTCAGCGAAGGAATAGGCTTGCCACTGGCAACACTCAGCAAGATCTACTAAACGCGTACAATACAGCGGTGGCAGAGGAGCTGGAGCACCAAGAGCGGCAGAGCCCTGCAGTCATTCAAGAGCTTAAGGAGCACGCTAAGAACATTTGTGAGCAGGCAAAACTGCCATTCCACAAGCAGGCGCCAGACGTGCAAGATATGTGAGTACCCGGTGTGGATCTGTGGCAGTGAAGTTCTGCTGAGTCAAGCGGATCTTCCAGGTGAAATTGCTACTGCCATGCGTAGCTGGGAGCATCAAGCAGGTGCACATATATTCATCACAGCAGTCTGGTCGACTGCAGCTGGGGTCCCAACTGTGTTTGAGTGAGTGTTTTCTTTCTACAATACAAATAGACTAATTATTCCATACAGCTATACCACCCCAAACTCAAAAGGCTTTCTACGTTCATCTGAGTATGAAGACATGCAAGCCCCGTGGCACTCATGGCTGGAGACCCACAGAAGTACATGTAACCGCCGTGTCTATATTGCTCAGACAGTGACAGTCGGGATTAGAGGGTCTTCTGCGCAAAGATCATGCGCCACTGGAAGAACAGGTACATCCTAACAAGTGGGGTCTGCCAATGCTTCCAGAGATATATGGAAGAAATGTCCCCATGGCAGATCCAAAGAAGCTCGTCCGTCGTTACTTTGAGTGCTGGAGTGGTGCGTATTGGGTGACACTATAATAGATCTGCTGACACAGACGTACAGCCACGCGCCAAGGTGGCAAGATTCCCTATACGCGTATTGAACGGGATATGCGAGACAACAAGGTTCTATGGATTGATCCCACCCGTCTGCCGCCTGGTATAACTATTCTGACCGATATGAAAGGATGGACTCGTGCAGTACTTGACAGTTGGATCTTGCATCTTCTTTGGGGTCAGCGCAAAGAGCTTCCAGCAGAGGCCATCTTTGCGTTTGCTCAAGTGCCACGACCAGGAGATCTCACCCCGGTGCCTACTCGCAAGCCGGTAGACGGTCCTGTTGATGGAGCAAAGTGTAATTGGACAGCGAGGGAGCTTGAGTATGCAATGCATGTTGAGCAGACGGCCAACCCACCACCAGTAGCTTACCACTCACCAGAGAGTCTACTACCTCCTGCGCGTATGACGCATGTTTACAGCACCTTTTTCCCCTCACTGCTAGACTCGTTGTCTCAAGCACATCTAAATCACACGGGAATGATTGAACTTAAGCATGAGGTTCAGGAGATGGAGACCAAAGCTCCTATCCACGTAAGTGTTAGTCATCGGCTTACTTCATGCTCATCCATTTCTGTGCTTATTTAGAATGAGCGGGGTATGTCAGACGAGCATGATCGAGGAAATCCACACATCCCACGCTTGTCAGAAAACTCCCTGTCTACTCAGCTGAGTCCAGTGGAGTGGCTGTTGGCTGCCTTTTGGGACTCGCAATCTCCTCTTCATAGCACCTGGTCAATAGGCAGTCTGCGCAATTGGATTGCAGATGATAAACCACACATCAATAAAGACACAGCAATGGTGTATGGCGGACCATTGGGAGTACGCGTACTTGTTTTTGCGCTGTCCCAGATCTTTCAGAATGCTCAACGAGGCTTGAGTGGTGTAAAACCACCTCAAGAGGTTAGCTGGTATCTCACTATGGAGCTTTTGACGCGAACTATAGGTGCTGCGGAAGAGTGCGTCCGAATTCTTCAGATGGATGTTATGGGTTCCCGAGCAATACTGCAACAGTCATTGCCGGCACGACAGCTGCTCTGGAGCAGAACAGTCAAGCAACACGTGCAGGAACACCTAGGAACTGATGAAGCTGAAGAATGGGGAGCGTCAGCTACATCTGGTGTGCCCCAACAAAAATAGCTCTGGAAGCTATGATCGCGGCGATGAGCACACTATCAACAAAAGAGAGTGAAGTGTTGAAAAATCCAGTAACAAGTTGCCGAAAATGTGCACGCGCTGTTGCTATGTGAGAAGAGGAGTCAGGTGAAGAGATTGATATTTCAGCGGAGATGATGTTGTTTGTGTCGGATGACGACTTGAGTAATGGTAAGTGGGCTTGTTGCATGTGTAGATTGACTTTGAAAACTCAACATGTAACCAGATGTCAGTCTGCCAGTCGAAACTGGGATAGCGCCTGAGCACGCAAACGCAGAACCGGCTACGCGCAGTGACAAAGTTGTGGACAATCATGAGCCGGTGCATTTTATCAGGCTGTATGTCTAATTCAACACGCTTAGCAAACATTTTGCAGGCAATTGCTGGACTACAGCACTGAAGAAGTGGACGTAGACCAGCGACCAAGGATGGCTTCAAGGACATTATGGAGCAACTTTGCCGTAAGTCACCAAAACGACAAGGTCCGTCATAGAAGCGACCGCTGTGACAATGAGAAGCACGCGTATGGGATCTAGCTTAGTAATGACCGCAGGCGCTTAAGTGATGTGGCTGTGATTTTGCCAATCGCGTGGGAGACAGGCACCAATATACTTCCATGGGAAAGATCACGCAGCTGTGACTCATACTCTACCATCACCTGCAAACAATCCCACAAATGGCACCACGAAAGAATAAGGGCAAAGAGATTAGTCAATTCTTGCAGCAAGAAACAAATTTCTTTAAGTTGATCAGAGCTGATCATCATCTTTGGAGCCAGAACCCGACGCAGAATGCGCATCAATTTTTCGACGCGGTGGAGGATGAGTTTCTCAACCGCTTCCCCTATCGTCATCCAATGTGGGCGTGGTTTTTTGATCATGCGCCTGAAGAGCACAAGACAACGCTGACAGGCTGTGCGCTCTTTGGTCTGCCTGAGGTTGGTTGTAGATCTGGTGATTGGCGAGGCTATTGAGCGCATGATTATATTCTCGTAGAAACTACCACATAAAATGAACGTTTACATGGCAAATACAAGAAGCAGCTTGCCAAAAAGAAGGTGAGCACACTGTCTGGACCACTACAGATCTGCTGACACCACGCGTAGGGGACAGTGCGGGCTACGGGACTGGTGGAGCTGAGTGAGACGTACGAGGGAATTTGACAGAAACTCGCGAATGAGGGATTCGCACCTCCCGAGTTGAACTCCCCGTATGCGCGTAATGAGGAGGTTTGGGTGCGAGGGGAGGCTATGATTAGCCGCATTGCAAAATATCCAGACATAGACTGTGCGCTATATACCAATGAGACCAGACAGCGGTACGCGTAATAATTCTTTGGCATGTTTGGTACTTAGTGCAATAATAGCGTTTTGCAAAGTTTGCCACGGGATCTCAATAGCTTTGCAGAGTTCATTCAGCAGCAAACGGGCATGGAGATATGTATTCTTGCAGCCTGGCGCAATTGAGACGACAAGAAGAATTTAATTGTTTATTCGTATGTATTGTATGCACGTCGAATGCAGCGGATCTGACACGATTGCCACAGCGCCGCATTGCCTTTATCATGGCAATATCTAATGGAACCTTCCAATAAAGAGGATTCACTGGAGGCCGAGTTTGCGGGTTTCCAGCTGGGCGAGAATGGTTTGCATTGATCTGGGTCTGGTGTGAGAAATACTCATTTGTGGCTTATGCCAGTTGTTCGGGTCAACGGTTGTTGAAGCGCCACCGCGTGTGTACGGCGCATTCAATGGATTGTACAAGCCCTGGTATCCGGCAGTCGATTTGCAGGAGTGTCAAGCACATGCAGCGCTACTGTCTGAGTATGTCAGGTTTCTATGAGGTGAGCAAAGCAAGTTATGTACCATCTGCGCGTAGTGGCAATGACGTTTGTGTATGTAGACTGGCAGCACATCCCGGGCCCTGTGCAATGGGAAACCGGGTCTGAATCAGTCACCGACCGAAATAGATTGATCAACCCGAGTCGCCTGCCAGAAGGCGTCATGCATCTGAGGGATCCATATCTTACCCCACTTGATGAGCTTAGGAGAGTTGTCGTCCATATCTGGCTTGGGCAGCGCGGCCTAGTTGATCCCCAATGCATGTTCCAACTACTTGGTGGACACAAAATTGAGTCCGATACAGTTCAAACACACTGGATTCATAAGGATCATGCATTACGCTACGGTCCTGCCAACCGGTTATACGTTGTGCGCATACTCACGCGCAATGCAAAGGACATGCAAGTACAGCGGGAGCTTGCTTATCTGTTTCCAGACGAGCCACAGGCGTACGCGCACTACTTTCCCTTCTCCCAGCTTGAGCTGCAGAGGCTGCAGGTAATGTCGCAGCATCGTGAAGACCTGCTGGAGTTGGTGAATGGAGTGCAGAAATATGATCTTCTGGGCCCAATATGCGTATGTAGCAGAGCATCCAGGCGTTCATGCGCTGACATATGGCACTTTGTAGCCTGCTTGTCCGATGCTGGATCTGATTGTAGCGATGTTTCTGGTGTTTTCGACATGTGTGGGCCCTCTGGAGCAGGCCTCGTTTGCGAATTTTGCGGACCCTTGGCTGCCTCCAATTTTTTTCAAGAAGGAGACCGCAGACGTCGCGGGATTTACAGCCATTTATAATGGCATTCGTTCTGGACTGTTTGTGCACGAACCAACCCAGACACTTTTTGGTGGACCCTGGGGATTCAAGTGGTGTGTGCTCGTTGTTGTATGGATGGAAGTTACTTTCAAGCTGCTGGCTAACCGCGGTTGGGTTCCAACTGATGTAATGACCATCCCTGACCTGAACGAGTGGCGCACAAGTATTGATGCCAACATTGCTCATCTGACTATTCTCCTTGATAGCTCACAAGAGTGGATCTAGTCATCGCGCGAGTTCCGTATGCAGCGCCTTATGCCTCCACCACCTTTGTTGATGTATACACGCGCAGCGCTGAATGCGCCAGCACCACTCACCGTAAGTCAAAGATATGTACTCACATGTAGCGTACTAACATAACGCCAGGACACGCAATGATTTAGCAGTGGTGTTCCGCAAATCTTTAACGTTCCGACCACCTCTAGTCTCAATCAAAAAAAGCCTGCACGTAAAGTACACGTCCCTTGTGAGTTCAATATTCTCATCACTGCTACTCGGTCCAGTGAGTACGTCAGTTGGAGATGTTCAGAGTAACCTCATCATACGCGTACAGACTCCCAGAAGTCATCCCCCGCTGATACAGTCAGTTCCCAGCCGGTGGCCAGACCATCTCGATTGCGCGCAGGTCCTTCCAGCAAAACCCGTGCTATCACTGTGTGTGGAAGCCAAAAGCAGTCGACAAAGGCTTCAGCGGCAGCCACGCGTGACTCGTCGTCATTGAAGACACCGTCCAGTGAGGAGTCAGTCGGCGGAGATCAGACCACAGCCTCAGGCGACACTGAGGATGGGGACGGTGAAGAATCTTCTGACAGTGACGAAGCCGGGCAGAAATTGTCTGTAAGTACTTCTGAATAATACAATTAACTCCAGTATACCACTTACCGCAAGCAGCCAAGAGACTCTGCTTCAAGCCATGAAAGCGAGGATGAAACGAGTAGCACAAAGCAACATGTTCCTCAGCGACCGTTGTCTTGGCAGGATCCGCATGCTATGAGTGATCTCGAGATGGAACCCGTGGACGAGGATCATAACGCGGAGAGCACAGAGTGGATGGACGTGGATTCGCCCAGGACACCGCACGGTTCTGTAGGTACGTCTTCAGCATCCGCGATCAAATGACGCAACACGGCTAAAAGCGTCAATCAGTGGCAAAGCAGCCGAGTCCTCATAGCCCAGCACCAAAGTGCCGAAAAGTGACGAAGCATTCGCCGTTGTCCAAGAAGGGAAGCAAAGGTCTAGGCCACTGACTCAGCAAGGCCTGGTGTTATGCACGTGTCATGATTGGAATTTTCTCCTGCCTCTGTACTCGTACTTTACCAATGCAATCCGGAACTATTACCGTTCTTTGCTCTACGCATATTTGTGATTTCCTACTCACAATGCTAACATTCAGGATCTTGAGGAGGGTATTGCAGAGCTACACGAGCTATACAGAATCAAAGAGGAGGGCACGGAAGATGAGCGCGCCCAGTAAGAAATCTTTGCAAAGTATGGGGATTTGGCTCACCTCGGCTAGTGCAACAATTTGAATGCCCATTACTCTGGAGCTTCTAGCAAGATGCACGTCCAGCTATCTGCGCAGCGCTATCCGGGTGCATTATCTTACGTACAGCAACTCAAATGAGCCACTTGACGCTGTGTAAGCGTTGAGCCTCGAAGTGTGACTGTACTTACTGTGTTCACAGCGTTGCTAGCCCAATATTTATGAACCCAAGCACAAGGGTGTCAGCCTCCACCGCTCGTGGAGCAATGGGTAATCTATTCGCAACACATCATTGTGAGCCGCATCCATTCCATTTCTCCGCGTAACCAGTGCTGTAAGCATTTTAAACTCAGGTGATGCGCTCCTTGGTGCTCAATTTGGAATCCTCCCCATCTGGGATCTATCCAAGGTCTTCACTCCATTTGACGACGGAATGTTGCAGCTATGCCGCGAGACATACAGCAAGGTTATTCCAGTCATTGACTCTGCAGCTGTGCTCGCAAACAATTACAAAGGGCTGGGCTCTCCTGGCGTGAGTATGGTGTTCTTGCCCGCTCACTATATCTTACGCGTGGACAGGGCATGGATGGAATGTACTAATTTCCTACATTTCTACAAAAATTGTGTAACATTCCCAACAAGCCGCTTACGCGTGAGACCTGGCCCGCCTGGTTGAACGAGCTGTTGAGCGAGCTGTTCTGGAATACGGGGCTAGAAAACCATCATCAGTTCTTGCCACATCACATGCGCGACCTGCTGGCTCACAACCTATTTATTCTCCCAGGGGAAAAATACGTCTGCGGAGGTCCAAATGGTATTGCTTTAGGCGTGGGCTTACTGATCAAGGTTGCGCATTACAGTTGTTCGGAGTTTTCAAAGGATCTGGGGGCAGCAGCTTTCCAATTGAACATGATTGCTGTGTACTACATGGAGTCAGGAGCAACATATCAACAGTTCCTCACTGACTCCATTACGCATATCTGACCTACGGCTGCCGAGCGTGAGATCAGTGCGCTTTGGCTTCCCGAGTTTGGTGATGAGCTGTCTTGGTCCGCTGCTGTCGAGGCCAGACCCCTTACCGCCGCCACGGATGACTCTGTGGTCATCACCTCGCCCCCCAATGTCACCCTCACGTCTATCAAGACCGAGCGCGTGCAGCAAACTCCACGCGTTGGCGCGTCGTTGTCAGGTCTTCTGTCGAGCGCAACGCTTCAAGTTGATGCTCACTCGACACCATGTGTATGTGTACAATCTCCTCGATTCTTAGCTTTTGTTGACGTATTCATAGGAGTCAGCTTCCTGCAGTACTTCAGCTGGATCTAAGGTACGCATAACCTGCATTACACGACCAAGCTCTGATGTGTGTTGTCCCTCAGCGTCAGGTCAAGACTCCAGTCGTGAGCAATGACGCGCAGCGTGAGCAAGCTCATGGTGTGACAGTGGAACGGTACTTGCCCCCTGTTTATGGATGTGCACTATGGACACTGACATAACTTCCTAGTGCTCTAAACTTATTCTTTTCAAGAGCCAGGGCTGGCCGCAATTTTATCTGAATTTTTACGATATTCCTTCTGTCAAATCTGCGCATATTCTAGTACTTCTTTAGCACATTTAGTAGTACTGAATTTGATCCCTTTTCTACGCATTTTTGTGTGTTTTTATCGTAAGAACTCGGCTAGCCATGAGTGTCACAAGATACAGGTTTAAGGCGACACTCAGCGCTTAAACTTGTTTCACTCATATCTCCGCACTCGCTTGTCCAATCGCTTAGCTCTCACTTGCATTAGATAGCTCGGGGTTGAAAGTACCCAATCGCCGGCTTAGTCAGCATGTACACGTACCCAATGCTGAGCGATTCCATGTGGTTCAAAGCTGAGCACATCGCCTCAGCTTTTGATCTAACCAATCCCTGTTTGATCCCACTGATCTCTTGCCTCCCTCTAGCCAGAGACATCCATATTAGGCTATCTGAGGCTGCTAATACGTTGGGCTTTGTTTGCTTCCTCATGTATATACATTAATGTTTTATATAATTCGACCAATTGCAGACTTGGGTAGATCTCACAGCATCAGTCACTCTCCTTAACCCAACTCCCTATAAATGGTATGAGTGACACCACTTATAGCAGTACTCTCCTTTCATGCTGGCTGAGAACCCAAGGCGTTGCTGACAAACCTTGGAGGGCAGCAGGGTATAAATAGCCCCCCTGCTTCGCCCTCTGACAGACACCCTTCACTACTGTCACAGACTAGCTGCATTTTGGTTTGTTTTCTCATTCTCTATTGTGTGATTACTTGTGTGCCTCAAGACTCAACAACATCGCTTATATTAGCACTATATTAGTACCGACTTAAGTGAGGAATTATAGTACCACTTAAGTAAGAGGAAATATAGTAGTGCATCGAGCCAACCCTTAGTCTAGTACATACAAGACTTAAGAGAATACCTTAGCTAGTAAGACAGTTAGTCCTTAGCAACTAGGGTTGAATTGTACATAGCATATATTCACAAGGGATCCTGGACTTCGCATCCTTGCTCTTAAATATATACTATTTCAGTCAGTCTACACTGCAAACCCTAAGACAACTTCTTAACCCCCAAAGTTACTAGTGATCAAGACTCCTTTGGTATCTTAGGAATATTACACATATTTCTTGGGATATAGCGTACAGTTCTAGGAGACTCAGTTCCTTAAGCCTTAAGTAACTACCTCTCCCCTGGACCGTAACACCCCCGCGTGATCTGGAAAGCACCTCAAAACGCACAAAGACTGGGCAGAGCGAGCCAGGCAAAGAGGAACCCAAGGCTAAGAAGGGTGCGTTCTAAGCAATTACGCGTGTGTTTTACCTAAAACGCGATCAGCTCCCAAGAGAAAGGCCCGGAAGGCAAAGCAGACCCAGAGTGGCAAGGTTACTTGACCCACATTGCCTGCCAATGACGATGACTCCGATCCGCAAGTTATTGAGGACCACGATCGGAAAGATGAGCCAGCGTCCAAGATTAGTTCCGCGCATCCGTCCCCATTGGTTGGTGAAATTGACCTCACCCCAAGCTCAAGGCACAGATCAGGAAGATATGGCTTTGTAATTTAGGTCTGGGGGTCAAATTTAGCTAAATTTAAGGCATTTAAGGAATTTAATGAAATTCGATGAAAATTCACCAAATTAGGTAAATTGGGCCCAGACTGCCAAAACACTCCCCAAACATGCTTATGTGTCTGCAAGGGCTCAGGGCTGGTCATAGGGAGCACCAGCTGGAAGTTGAGAGAAGCTTAAGTCTGCTCTAAATTCATGTAAATTTGGTTAAATTTGGTTAAATTTGAGACCCCCCCAGATAAATTTGCTCAAGTTGATATTAATGAAAGGGGGGGAGTTGTTAAAGTTGTAAATGTGTAAATTAACATAAATTTGACCAAATTTGACCAAATTATTCTTCCAGGTTTTTCCTGATTGGCAGTCTGAGAAACCCAAGACCGGCAATCAAACTCGTGGGCGTGCTGCACAGCATGTCGAGCCCGTTCAGAAGACTCCGACTGCTTCATATCGAGGGGCCTCTGTGGGCGCAAATGCGTCGTTTAAGATGCCGGTGCAATACGCGCCTGTGCTACAAAAAGGTCGCACCGAAGAGCCGTCCGGCTCTGCTAGCGTCCCTGAGCAGCAGCATGGTATGTTTCGAGCATCTATTGACCTCCGCTGGACACTGAACCCACACAGATGCACCAACTACGCGGTCTAAGTCTGCTGCCGGTCGTACGCGTAAATAGGGCTAGTAGCAAAGTAGTATTGAACACTTGTAGCTGTATCTGGGAATGAATGATATACGTTGATTGTGCTTTTGAGTTTTTGCTGGGATGTAGCCGTTACTCTGCGCCTGTATAAACACCATTGATTGGCGAAGGATATAGGCCCTCAACTACACGCGTATATGCTGCCGCGTTCGCGTAGTGTATACTTGATGCTCCAATTCAGAACGTGCAGTGAAAGCGCACAAACATGATTACACGTATGCTCGTACACCGCGCGTGCAACAGAGAAAACCTGGCAGAAAACTTAAGCTAAATTAAGCTAAATTAACCTTAATTTAGCAGTTTAGACTCTTAACGACTCCTCCCCCCTTGTTAAGGTTAATTTGGTTAAATTAACCAGGGGGGGTCCTAAATTTAATGAAATTTAACGAAATTTAACGGATTTAAGCCCCAATTTTGATCACCCCAAAATTCACCCATTTGGCTCTCTACGGTCACCAGAGCCTTCTAGCACACTCAAAAACATGTCTGGAGGGTGTTTTGGAGGTAAAACCTTAAGGTGCTAAATTCATGTAAATTCTGTTAAATTTCATTAAATCTGTTAAACCCGCTTAATTTAGCAAAATGAAGCCCCTAGGGCTTAATCACACTTCCACTTTTTCCTGATGTGGGTCATGCTGCTGCTACTGCTGCGTATACGCGTGGTGTATACTACCTGTAACATACCCCGTCCACGCGCATAACACACACGCGTACATATGGACCTTCAGTGAAGTTCACTCACGCGATGATCATCGACTCCACGTGTGCTTCACTCGTTGTCCATCAACGCGTAGATTCTAGACTCTATGCGGAAATATGTCAAACAAAGCATTGTTCTGAACAAACAATTTTTTTTGGACCCGTAAGGCATTGTTTCAATTTCTATCAGCACAACTGGAGCCAGTAACATGAGTTTGCTCAGGGGAGATTAGACTGGTCCTTTTCTCGTGAATATCTGAGCACTCAAACCTACATAAAGTGCACACAGTATGTGCTGAATGTCCGGCCCATGAGAGAGGCCATTCTGTCTCGTATTGCCAATGATTTGTCATACTAGGCCTGGACAGATTTTGCTTACGTTTACTATGGGGTTGCCGACCCCCATAGGTTTGTCGCGGGGGTCTATGCCGGTCTTTCGGTAGCGCTCATCTCATTCATTGCAAACAGAGTGATGGTCATGTGCTTTTCCAAGCGCCGGGCGATTGTTGCTGTCAGCGTCGATCGTGACGTTCAAGATGGCTGCTGGATTAACCTTCGGCTTTCGCCAAACCTTTAGCTCGGCGTTTCGGAGGTCCTCGTGTTTAGTTCGAGTTGGGCTTGGTACTCGTGCCGTGGCTATACCTCCTCTCGGACTCTTGAAATTTCCACACTCGACCGATGTGTTACGAGGATCGCGAGCCTGGCCGGTATCGACACTCCATCGGTTGCATCCACCGACTACTTCTCGGCACGCTTCATCGAGTGCACCCCAACGTTCTGTGTCAACAGCTCTTACGAAACTTTTGCCTGCCTCTCTACAAACTGACTCCGGCAACCAAACGGCAAACATACGTCAATTATTTTCCCTGGCCAAGCCCGAGAAGAAAACACTGCTTGCTGCGTTTGGACTTGTGAGTAGGTCTGCTACATACACTCAAGCTTACGCATTTTGAACGCTGGCTTTGTCAAGCTTCTAATTTCGTCATCCGTTACTATGTCCGTTCCCCTCACCTTCGGCAAACTCATAGATTTCTTCTCTAACGGCATTCGTCCGGTGCGTCTACCTGTCGCTATGACGTTGAATCTGTTCAATATAGTCTCCAGGATATAATCCCCGAGTCCATCACGCCGGCAACTGCCGCAGTTACCATTTTGGCCATCTTTACTGTCGGTGCTGCTGCTAACGCTGGTCGTGTTATCCTGATGCGCTCCGCCGCGGCCCGGATCATCGCTCGCCTCAGAAAAGCAACGTACACCTCGGCTCTACGTCAAGACGTCGAGTACCTCGAAAGAGCAGCTGGACCAGGCGATGTGGTATCAAGGTTAAATGCGGATGCATATATCGTTGGTGATTCGTAAGCTCCCTCTTCGAACTTTCATCCATTGGCTCATGCCTACCGTGAAGGCTTACTGGTAACTTGAGCGATGGCGTAAGGTAACGTACACTACCTGCTTGAAAACAACTTATCGATCTGTCACACAGAGCTGTAGTCACGGCTTCTATCGGTCGTAAGTTTGTCTGATAAATATACTTGCGTATATCATCTGACGATGTAGTGAGCCTCATGTTCTACATTTCCCCTACTCTCACCGCCCTCATGTTAGCGATCGTTCCGCCCGTTTCACTGGGTGCTGTAAGATCGCTTGTTTTGAACGGACTTCGATGGCTTCTGATAATGTGTGTAGTTCGCATATGGTCGCTATCTCAAGAGATTGAGCAACCGGACACAGGAAGGTCTTGGAGACATGTCCAAGGTTCGCATGGTTTTTTCTCGAAAACAATCACTTACGTTCTCTCCAGGTCGCAAACGAAGCTCTTTCTGCGATCCGCACGGTTCAAGCATTCACTGCCACTCCTCACGAACAATCTCGATTCGCGTCCAAAGTCGACGTCGTCCAATCCCTCGCGATCAAAGAAGCCCGTGCTTCGGCTGCATTTTTCGGGACAACTGGGTGGGCGGGAAATGTGATCGTTCTGGGATTGTTGGGATATGGTAATGTCTTGCTTATAAGTTTCACAACGTTGCATTCACAAGTTATTAGGCGGCAGTCTGGTCTCCCATGGACATATATCCGTGGGCGATTTGACCAGTTTGCTAATGTATACGGCGTATGTCGGTGGGAGTTTAAGCATGCTCTCGTGAGTTTCTTTCCAAGTTACTCTTCTATCTCGCTAAGTTTCCTATCACAGCTCGTTCTTCGTAAGTGTCGATTGAGATTGCGTCGCACGGTTCTTACGAGCAACCGGCAGTCGTCTCTAATGAAAGGTCTTGGCGCATCTGAGCGCGTTTTCAACCTTCTCCAACGCGAACCTGTGATTCAAAGTCCCACCTCGGCACCCTTCGACGTCCGAAAGGACTACGGCAACATCAAATTCGAGGATATCTCATTCGCCTATCCTAGTCGACCTGGTGCCGAGATTCTGCGCGGGTTTTCGATGACGATCAAAGGAAAGGGAGATAGTGTCGCGATTGTGTAAGTATTTTTATCTAGCCCGCCTAAATCTCACACTTAGAATTATTTCATCTGCTAGTGGAAAGAGCGGGAGCGGGAAGAGCAGTATTCAAAGTTTATTATTCCGGTTCTACGACCCCGACTCTGGAAGGATCACAGTGAAAGGACGAGGTATGTTTTCATCAACCCTGCTAGTCGTACTCCATGAATAGTCCCGCTCCAGACATCCAGGACTTTTCGCTCGACAGCTGGCGCTCAGCCATCGGAATCGTCCCACAAGTGAGTCAACCCGCTTAAGTCCGTGCGAGGTCTCACAAATCATCAGGATCCTGTATTATTCACGGGCACAATTGCCGAAAACATAGCATACGGCCACTCATCCGCTACTCAATCTGACATTGAAGAAGCTGCTCGACTCGCAAACTGCGATTTCGTCTGGAGCATGCCGGACAAGTTTGAAACTCAAAGTACGTACAAACACAGATACCCATTTCATGATCTAATAACATTATCTATAGTCGGTCGCGATAGCTTGAGCGGTGGACAAAGACAACGTGGTTCCTCTTAAATTCTGCCCAGCCGAACGAAGACTGAATTTATTCCCTCAGGTGTCGCTATTGCTCGTGCGCTTTTGAAGAAGCCGGTGTTACTCTGTCTCGACGAGGTCAGTCTGAGATGAACTCTCTACGCGTGTACTTGATGAGATCCGCACTATCCAGGCCACATCCGCGCTGGACGCCTTGAGCGAACTGCGCGTGAACGAGGCGATCGAGCGAATCCTTCAGTCACATGAAACATCAACATTGATTGTTGCCCATCGGTATGTATGCGCTCTGTACTGCATCCTCACTGACTGAACCGTATTGATGATTCGCAGCCTCTCTACAATATCAAGAGCCGGCCGAATTGTCGTACTAGAGGGTATATAGCTCACTCATTTTGTTCAAACTTGTAGACTGAATCATTTTTGTAGACGGCAAGGTAACTGAGGAAGGTGCTTATCAAGCTCTCGTAAGTGAAATTTGTCAAGGTTTGGACGCAAAGCTGAGATATATCTTTCAGGTCGCAAATCCGGACTCAAGATTTCGACAACTTATGGCATCGCAGCTGGATGCACTGTAGGCCTAGCTATATGTAATGAATTATGATGAAATAAACACACTCTTCGTTAAACCTCATCGCATTATTAAACGACCCCAACGTTTGTTTCAGGGCCGGATGATGAAGGAATCGAACGCCCGACGTAAGGCCCTTGGCATGCGTGGATAGAGAGTCAGACACGTGACTGTGCCTTATTCGACAACAACACTCATCTGGGAGACGATAGAATGCGTTTTTGGCTGTGAGCTATCTGTAAGTGCTATCTTTCACGGTCAGTGCTCTACTGAATAATATTCTGAATCACAAACAGGTCTTCCGGAATTTTTCTGTGCACTCTGTTACGAATGATGGATGTTGGGATGACTACTAACGACAGCAAAGTACGTACACATTTTGTCCGCAATGTAACTAATCAACTGACCGAATTCGTTGCGCAGACTCCTAAATACGCTACGGAGCCGTCAATAATCCGTGTTCACACGCCCTTACCCGTTCCGCGCGCCCATCCCGGACACCTACCCGTTCCGGGAAGCACTCCCGCCATTACCAACTTGGACGCTATCGACTATGACTCCGGCAACGACACCGAGCCGGAAGACAGCTCCTCGAATGCGCAGTCTTCGCTTGGGGCCTTCAAATCGTTCTTAACATACCACACCGCGGCGTCCTCGCTCAACTCGAGCCCTTTGAATACCAATCCTCCGAATACGATACCCTCTATACCCTCCTTGAACGCCCCAAACCTCAGACGATCCATTTCAGCGGACCGCCTCACTATGCGTCCAACCCCACCGCCCTTAATTCGTACCCAGTCGGACAGTCCGAGTGTGCACCGCGCTCCCAGTTCCAGCATACCCACCCTCGCCTCCCTTCATAACCCTCTTCACTCGCTTAGTTCATTGATATTACCTGGTGTGCGAGTGAGCGGGAACGATGGCGGTGCCGACGTCAACACGTTGCTCAACGCATTTTGCGGTGACCACGTGTATATTAGTCAACCTAACGTACGTACCTACTCGATCTTAGCTGCGCGGCCTCCAACTTATCCATTCTCAGGGCCCCATATACGCGGAAAATGTCGAAACGAAAATGCTTATGGAGCCTGTCAACGCTCCTGGTGCACGCATACCCACGGAGGACGCGCCAAGGTTGACTGCCCAGGAAAAAGGCAAGGGGCGCGCAGACGACAACCCAGACCAGATCTACGATAGTGATGCATATCTCTCCGCGACGAGTGATAGCGAGCCCATGGGCGGCACCTCGCCCCGTCGACCATGCTACCCTCAATTGAGCGACACCACTGACGATGAGTTCCGCTACGGAACCATACCCGATTATATATCTGACAGTGAAGACATCGATATTTCGGCCTACATCAATACCACCGCGACTATGCCCGCATTCCCAGCGCCGACGGTCTCTCGGTCACGATCCTCCAGCCGATCCTGCCCAAATCATTTGTTCACCGGCGACATCCCCCCCGTCCCGCCGATCCCGGCTCACGCCTTACTCGGCGGTCAGCCTCCCTCGCTGTCTACGTCTCGCCTCGCTTCCAGTCCGGTTCCCTATTCTCCCATTCAAGACAACCGCGCTCTACAAACCCCTACGCCAACCCAAACGCTACCTCCCACTCCCTCATCCGCGAGTATCAGCAGCAGCACTAGCCTCTCGTCCACCGCCGCGCTCAACCCTCGCCTCAAACCTCCAGCTCCGCCCTCCAACGAAAAATCCCGCCAACAGTCGGGTGGGGGATCCGGGTCAGGGAGTGGTTCGGGCTCGCGCGGTCGGTTCGCACGAATTGCCCAGGTCTTGCGCAAGTCGCCGAGCGTATCGCCCGGGCGGGGAATCGAACATATCGCTCCTCCCCCTGCGAGAAAGTCAAAAAATCGACCTAAATTTACTATTGCATTCATCGGTTCAGCAGGGTGCGGTAAAACCTCGATAATCGAAAACGCGTCGCATTCGGCCAATCCAAAATTCAAACAGGAAACCACCGAGCGGACGGTCTGCTACAACGGTGAAGACATTAATAGTATGTCCCCAAACTCTTAGAGTATTTCAGCTTTCCATTGATTTTGCAACAGTCCAACTGCGCGACGTTGCAACAGTAGTTGACAAATCGCGAGGCACAACTCCTGTCACCGCGGTCGAAACTGACTCGGCGCCATTCCTCCGTGCCCTCGACCATGATGCTGAATTCTGGCCCGACTCGCTCCCCGCTATCGACGCCGTTGTGCTATGTTACGATGCCTCGCGTGAAGGCAACCAAGGCGGAAGTTTTGATGGTATTCAACGGTTAAACGGTACGCTCAACATTTATGATCCTTACATGCCATTACTTACAGACCAGCAGACGCTTTTGCCGCACGCCGAACCCCCATTATATGGGTGGGCTGCAAGAGTGATTGGATACGGGTACCCAACAAAGACAACCAAGGACCAGGCTCCCCTCGAATCCTGCCCGACGGAATCGTACCGCCGAATGAAGTCTTCGTCAAGGCGCTCGCATCCCATACTGGACTCATTGAGGTCACTCAAGAGTCCAGCTACGGCATCGAGCAGATGCGAAATTCATTTACGTGGATGTATAAGTCGGCCGCACGCCTTCTCCGTAAGTAGCTACCATGGTAGATCAACTCTTATTTACGATGCATTTTAGGTGACCGGGAACAATCCGGTACTGGCGATGGTTATTTGAACCACGCGTCGCCTGAAGTTCTCGACCGAAAATCCTCCCAAAAATCAACTCGTAGCCGCCCGATTGTGCCTCGAAACCGACCACCCATACCACATCCGCCATTTCAACCCTCGAGTTCCACTAGTCCACCTACCAACACACCCCTTTCTCCCACCATGTTACAACCTCACTCTCGACCCGTCACTCGTGCTCGCTCAATGAGCGATCTACTTAGCCAAGAAGCTCGGGATCGAGTCGCAGAGCCATCCGCCGCGATTGTGCGCAAGGCGAGTGCGACAATTAGCGCACACATCTCCCGGAGCACCGAAGAGGCGAGGAATGATCAGCCAGAGGAAGAACCGGAGACGAAAGCTGAGGATGGGGCGGGGACCAGAGCCAGCGAACACAATATCAGTGTTCTCGTGCTTCCCCCCAAGTTCCGTCAAGACAAGTAAGTAATACCGTCAGGGCTGTAAACAATTGTTAATACTCCACCACAGGTACGCGTTTATGACCTTGGACGATATGATAGTCCGGCTCTCTGGCGGCATGGTTCCTGGATGGGGTAAGGGATGCTTCAGTACTATCTTCGACTCCGCTCACAGGTCTTACGTCTGCAGATATTCAATTTAATGAGAATTTCATGATGACCTTCCGCCGATTCGCCACTCCGCGCGAAATTTTGGTTGGTATGGTCCTGCGTCTTCGGACCACGGCAGACGAGGAGGAGAAGCGTCGCGCGGTACTCATCTTGTTCGACTATCTTCTCGAGTGGACGTTCAAATATCCACAAGATTTTGCGACGCCGGGCGCAATCGCGCCGTTCATCTCGCTCATCGGGTGAGTGGTTCCGAACAGACAGCGGGCTTGACACTAACATCTATCTAGGCTTTTTAAAAACAAATTCTCACATGAAGGTGCACCTAGTAAGTCACAAGGATTCCCGTCGTACACCGCTCATAGCTTAGCATCCAGGACTTGAGGAAAGGTTGGATCACCTTTCCACCTGTACTGACGACGCAGCCGACTGGGCTAAAGTCGACGCCGAATTCACCGAGGGCGAGGATTCGGATACCGAGGACACCGAGAGCCGCACACAGAGCGCCGAAGTCAGCCGCAACTCGCCGATCGCCTCGATCAAGGTCTCCGTCTCGACATCCGTCGCCGTCACGCCCACTCCAGAACCATCCAGTAGCAAGGTGGCTGAATCGAGCGCCGGGCCATCCACGTCCAGTGGGCTGCTGCCAAGATCTTTCCTTCGCCGGAACTCGGCGGAACCCTCGCAGCCAGTAGTTCCCGAACAGGACTTGCGGGACTTGCGGAAACTGGCGAAGGGCCTGCCCGCGCTAAACCCCAAGCATGTTGCTGAGGAGATCACGAGGGAGGATGTAGCGATATTCTTGGCTCTGCAGGTATGTTGCTCCGGAATTGTCCTATATCAACGAATGACCAGCAACTTCATCAGCCTCGCGATTGGCTCCGGCATGGATATACCACCCGGCGAGAACGCGACACAGCAGTCCACCCACTCGATCGAGCCTCCAGCCGATTCGAGCGACTTGGCCTCCTGTAGGGGACATAAGATCTGTGCCTTCTAATTATCTGACCCTTTTTCTTAGCGTGGCATCCACCATCATTGTCCTCGGTAAAGTGCGGCACCGAGCCTTGGTTTTCGAGTTCTGGATCCTCGTTGCATCCCATCTTCGCGGTTTCAACAACTTTGCTGCCTTGCACACCGTCATTGCTGCCATGGATAAGGTGTATGCCGGGAGTGATGGTCCAGACATCCAGCGTTATGTTCAAGCTGGAGCGGTTAATTGGAATCGATTCCTCAGGTGAGTTCTATACCTATTCGTCTATCACCTACTAATTTAACTCCACTTTAGCATGCGTGTTCTCATCCTCAAGTCCAACGGCAGCGCGTATAAGACGGCACTCAAGCATACATCGCTACCGCTTATCCCGACGATGTGTGTATCAACCTTATTTACCGCACGAATTCCGTTCTGAAAGCTTTTAGGGCTATCCACACGAGCGACGTCGTTCGGGTAATGTCTAATCGGGACAGCAAAGAGGGTAACCCGAAGTTAATTCATGTGAGTTTGCTCTCCTTTTGTGTCGAATATACTCGAACGTTATCTCGTCCAGTGGGGAAAGTTCCAAATTCTCGCGAGGATAGCAACAGAGATGGAAGGGTTACAAGGCCGGATCCACCGTACCACCACTCTCAATTTCCAGCCTCATCCCGAAATCGCCCAGATGCTTCGCGATGCCAGGCCTCTACCGGAAGAGGTTGGTTTACTCATTTTTAGTGAGACCCTACAATTGCTAACTCTCCCGCCTTAGTTCATCGATGAACGTACCTATCCACCACTAGAAGAACTTCCACCGCCTAACCCTGCGAGTGTCTGGAGTGCTCGAGTTATTCGCACAGTTTTGAAGTAAACAGCTCATCTTTTTTTTTTTTCTGCATCCTTTACAGTTTTCTTGCCAACACTGTATTATTGCCCTTCACGTTCTTGTACATGCTTGCTCACAATCATACATCGCATTTAACGCACCAAACCGCCCCGACGCCCAGAGAAGTCCAACGCATTGGCCATGCCGTGTGCACACGGACCAGGGGTACTATGAGGCGTAGCAAATATGTTGGCATGTATTGGTACTGAAATGATCAATCCATTTGCGTACTAACAGCACCAGCTGCAATCGCGGCCTGAAGCCAATTATAAGCCTACTTGTTATATTCAATGGCCACTCAGGGAAAATTGAGCAAGGACGAAGAGGTCCAATTGAATCCCCTGTCAGCACCTTACTATCAGTGGTCTATGTCACGAGTTTTTCCCGACCGGATTGAGGGGATATATGCGCCGATTCCTCGAGTTCACGGTACGTGCTGTTCACAATCAAACACATTGATGGACGTGAATGGTGGATATTATGGGATTGAGCTAAATATCTTCAACTGCCTAGCTGAACCGCGCGGCCGTGTCCAAAGTACAACTGTAGCTAATCTGGATGTCTATATCGCTTCAAGCTGGGACGCCATCAAGGCTCTGAACTTCGATTCCGGGTTTGCGACCTTGTATAAGTTGTTTTTACTCCATAAACGTAAACACTTGAAACAATGAATCTCATACCAGTTCATGGTATGACCCATGTTCGACAATCCTACCCTCTACATACAGTCAGACCCAAGCACCAAACCTTCCATGAAGATTGAGACTCTTACCCTCAAGCACAACCACTCGCTTCGCTCGCGCGATAGTCGACAGCCTGCCGTTGAATTGAAGAGTGTTAAGAGGTGTCGTCGATTCCAAACGCAGAACACTAACCGGTGAGCAATAATCAGGGTCGAGGTCTTGTTAGATTGCAATATTCTATCTATTGCTTCATTCACGCGAAGCTCACTCAGCGCATCGAGTGCAGATGTAGCCTGTGCGCCCAAGTCAGTCACTCGTTGCTGGGCAAATTGTTATTTGGGTCGTACCTCGTCAAGGCATAGTAGCATTGGCTTTTTCACCAAAGCTCGAGCAATTGCGATTCCTAGGGAACCATAATCAATCTCGGGAAGTGTGAGGTTGGTACAACTTACTTTGTCGTTGTCCTCCACTCAGGCTGTCTCGGTTAACTGTTTGCGTGTTGAGTTCACGTCCGCTCCAGTATTGAACAATTGACCTGCTCACTTGGGGTTTCAAACTGGTCCGGCATCTCCCAAATAAACTCGCAATTCGCGAGCTTCGCAGCCGTTTCGATCTCAGACCTTGTAGCTGAGGTTTGCCCATAGGCGATGTTATCTGCTATTGTACCGGTAAACATTGTTGCCTCCTACAAACCTACTTGAGCTTTTCGTTCTATAAGCGAAGATAAAGGTTCAAGTACTTGAGGAACTGCGCCAATGATAGACCGCCAACTATCTAATGAGAAATTCTGGATATCTAAATGGAAGGAAGTAGATAAATATCACTAAATGTATGCGCGTGTAACAAGTACTTTGGCCTTTGATGGTTATGTTGCCAGAGTCTGGGTCGTAAAACTGAAACAACAAACTTTGAATGCTACTTTTTCCGCTACCGCTCTTACCCCTAGTCAGCACGACATCTGTAAGAATGCTCGCAGTACTGTTTTGACAATATCTCAGCTCACACAATGGCCACACTATCCCCTTTTGCCCTGATGGTCATTGAAAAATCTTCCAAAATCCTGACACCAGGGCGGCTTGGGTATGCGAAACAGACGTTTTCGAAGTTGATATCGCCAAAATCCCTCTGAGCTTGGAAAGGCGCAGGCTGCTTGCTCATCACTGTTGGTATCCGCTGTAACAAGCTGAATATGCGCTCTGATGCTCCCAAACCTTTCGTTAATGATGACTAGACCGGGTATTAGAGCTGCATGAGTCGTAATTCCATCAAATGGTAGAACTGACGAAACAATTGCTGACAGTATGCATCAGTCAAAGTTTTGACAATATCCGCCCCGGAGCTTACGAAAAAGTGTTCAATGACCCGTCAATATATGCCGCATATATGATTAGACTCATCAGGTCTCCAACCGATATTTGACCACGGGATACTAGGGCACCGCCTTCAAGGCATTCAGCTACACCACACTTTTGAAGCAAGCATACTTACCGTACACCAGCAGTCCTAGCTCTACAACCTCCCCGGCCCAACCCGACGCGCCAAAGAATGCGGCGGAAGCACGAGCCTCCTTAATAACCAACCCTCGCACATGATTGACTCGGTGTCTGAACTGCTTTTGCTCGTGCGGAGCCGCTGTAAACGCTTGAACCGTACGAATGGCAGAGAGTGCTTCGTTTGCTACCTTGATCAAACTCATCAATCACAAGCAAGAAACGAGGAGCAAATTACCTTTGACATATCTCCCAAGGCCTCCTGCGTATCATTACTTAATTGTTTGAGGTATTTTCCATACAGGAACTATAGCGAGGCTTGAGACACGGATGCGAAGGTGCAGGAGGATGAAACTCACAGCACCCAATGAGATCGGCGGTACGATCACCAGCATTATTCCTGTAAGAGATGGGGATATAAGGAGCATCATACTCACTATCGGATCTGAGTGAGACACGCTGTTCACAACAAGCCTACGAACTTACAGCCAATCGACCCTGAAACAACCGCTCTTTTGAAGCATTCAATGAGAGCAATTCACATGCATGTTGAACCAAAGCTCACCTAACTCCATCACTTAAATTTTCCGTGATACTGTTGAGATTGAATATGTGTGAGCCGTGATTGGACAGATATCGCCACTCACGCGTCTCCAACAATATATGCATCAGCATTCAACCTCGAGAGAATATCACCAGGGCCTGTGGTCTTCTCCAGATACTCAACATCCTGCCGAAGTGCCGAAGTATAAGTTGCCACTCGTAAGTGAGCCACAATATTAGCCCCTGCAGAGCGAATAAGAATGATACGTCCAAAGTTAGCTAGTGCGCCGAGAGTGAAGAGTGCTGCAATTGCTCCAACCGCGACTGTGGGCGTGATACTAGCGGGGAGTAGCTCCTGGAGTCAAATGAGCCATCAATGCCACTATCATACTGAGCACCTGCCGGTATGGTCCCATAGGCAAAGAAATCAATCAGTTTGCCAAACGCTAGAGGAAAGGACATCGTGATAGAGGAAGACACCAGCAGCTAATTCGTGAATGCTGATTAGTCAAGTACGGAAATCCATGCCTCCTACTCACGAGGCCCAGTGCAGCGAGGAGTTTATTCTTCTCTGGTTTTGCAAGACGGACCAGCTGAAGCATTCTAGTAGGCTGCTGGCCGTCCCCGCTTCGAAAGCCGGTGGGAATAGTGTTTGCGATAAAACTGGACCCGTACGTAGGCCTAGTGTACGAAATACGGCGAGCTTGGGGGAAGTAATGCTGTTGCTGCAGCATCAATACACTCCAGGCCGATCTCCGTAACCTCCATCGATTGATTTCAGAGCATAGCGTAGCGGTGTGCAAGCATGAGGTACTAGCTCTGGATACATATGCGCGGGATTTGATAGGAACGTAGCCTTGAGTCTGGTGTCGTGTATAGCCGTGGAGTACTCGAGACAGATGTGGGCCGGAGTGGGGGATCCTAGCTCTCGGTTGCCATGATCTCAGAGTCGCCCCCCAATTCATCGCCGGCCTGCGATGGATGCCGAGGTTAAGATCGGCTCAGTTCAATTTCAAATGTTACGCGGCGCGGTAAACTCTATGTAGTAACACGACCAAACCAACGATGGTCTCGTGCCTTCTAAAACCATTCCTGCCGTGCAACTATCTCAGGTCAGCCCCAGTTCGAGTGGCATAGGGCTGTGTCAATCCAGCATCTCCTCTCAACTAATGGTTACAGGGTTTTGTTATTGTTTTGCTTGGAGGCGCTTAAAACTAAAAACCTCTATTCAAAGGTATCTAGTTGCAAATGATGTAATCAAAAAAGTATTAGACAGGGGGTTTTCCAGAGCTGATACGTTCACTTTTACCCACGGTAGGCAATACCGTTGGCAGTCAGACTACCGTCATCATTGAAGAGCGAGGAGCCTGTTCCGACCTGTCCTCCACCAGTGTTCGCCGAGATCAGACTAGGAGAGCTGGCACCAAAGACAGCATACTATGATAGGCGTGTAAGCAGAACGGATCAGAATAGAAGATGGAAAAACATACCAAGGCGACATAAGACGCGCCATCAAGGAACGACATGGCCGACTTGAGGAACGCAAGTTGCTGGTCACGCGTCGCAGGAGAGACGAGAGCGAACTCGCTGACAACGAGCTATTTAAATAGGTTAGAACGTACTGAGAGAAAGAAACTAAGCTGTATGCGTACTTGGTAGTTGGGGAACCGGCTGTGCGCATTCTGCACGTGCGACTGGAACTGAGCGAACGTGCTACCGTACCAGTGAATGTTCACGTAGTCAAAGTAGCAACGACCTGCGCACGCCGAGATGAATGCAGCAGCCCAGTCTAGTCCCTGCCCTGCGTTCTGGCTGGATGTAACAGCCGGGATCGCTTTCTCTGAAATAATAGTTAGATTGAGCCCCATGACCGCCAATGCGCGAGAGTTATTGACTAATGGCAAGGGGGTTGATATTCTGGATGTACCAGTTCGCCGCATCACCGGCACTAATTCCGTTAATATCCGGCTCGTTTAGTGAGAAAACGGTGTTCCAGCCCTGCTGAGCGGCACGAGTCTGGAGCTGGCCGATGGGAGAGGAGGCAGAGTCCTTGGTGGCTTGCATACCAATCCAGTTCAGGTTGCTAAGAATATAATCGTCAGTCACAGAAGATGCGTTCGGATATTTCAAGGATGCTCGCGTGGTCTTAGCTGGGCGCCAGGTCTCCCAGTTGTAGATAAACTGGACGTTAGAACCGGCGAGCTTAGCGGGATCCAGGTTGGTACCCTCGTTGTCTACGAAAAGTGTCAAAATGGCTTGTGTATATGCAGGTGAAGTCCAACTTACACCACGGCCAGGCGAGACCACGTTTACCAGCAAAAACGGAGGGCGCAACAGCCAAAAGCGCGGCAGCGACGGTAGTCAAACTTGGAATAGAAGGCATGATGTTGAGCGAATGGACTTGAAGGAGATGCTTGATGCTCACCAACAGTATAGCTCAAGCATCCTTTATACAAAACGCATCCCACCATAACACCGGCCGATATAAGACCACCACGTTCTTCAATCAATGCGGCCTCTCCGGCGAGCACGCGAAGACGCGCTAAATGTTGGCGCCTTCGTCCCGAACGATCCGGATCAAGGACGACCAAGTCCATGTGAGGTCGCCGAAGGTTGGCATCGGTTAGAGGTATGATTCCAGAGCTCATATGCTAAAAATAGGAAGCAGCCCGCTCTAGAACGCGCTTGGACTTAGGCGGGCTCGCCAATGTGTTCTGTTGGTTAGAGCGAACGCATGATGGGCGCTTAGCTTCGTGTGCGAGTGTTTGGGGACAATGTCGCCATCCTCAAATATCTCATAGTCCCGGCTGGCAGAATTGAACCGATAAAATCACTTTGATAAGTGCATCTCACACTGCTGGCCATGTCCAGTTGCGGCGTTTGTTTGACAATCATAAGCTCAGAAAGGGGTGCTACTATGGGGCGTAAAGCTCACCAGAACACGCTTATAGTCTCGTTATCTCACTAATACTACCACGAGTGCGCGCTAGAGCAACAACGAAGAAGCTGATGTAGAATTGGCTGATAGTTGCAAAACTTTTGATTCACACGAACGGTTCATACGCAACAAAATGTCTTCAGCGTAGCTAAAATTTACATCCAAAGTGCTAAATAGACTAAGCTTGGCGTGATTGATACCATGAAAGTGAACTTACCTCATGAGTACACGGGATGAATTTGCCGCCCTGATTTGCTACGTTGAGTTCTAGACTCTAAATGCGTAACCTTCTCGATGTTCATATCCTGGACATAGGCTAGGAGCCGGTCATAGTTGAGCCCCACAGCGGCTGGCCCATGCGAGTCGTCGGAAAGTACAAAGCCTCCTCCCAGCGACTTGATAAGCTAGAACCAGACTCGAATCAACGCCCGATTCGATAAGAAGCGATATCATACTCAAACCCCAACAATTTCGCGGCCCGGATACGCGCTGTCCCATCCTTTCCGGAAGGCTGCGGCGTTCAACTCGAACACAGCGCCATACTCGATCGCGTACTTGACGTTCCTTTCTATGCAAGGCCAGACAGCCCGAAGCGAGAGGTTTGGTGTGTAAAGCCGGCAAAGATCAAAATGCCCAATGACTTCGGGGTGAATACGCTCCATGAGTTGAAGCTGAGCGTCAAAGTACGCGTTGAGATATGAAATCTGGGTTGGGGTTGGGGCCTTGTCGTTAATTGTCCTAGGTGAATCGGCAAACGATGCGACTGATTTTTCGAACGTTGGCTCGTTGAAGTCGATGGGGATACCGTTACAGTGGTGCACAGAGCCGACAACGTATTCGATTTGTCCAGGATAGCGAACTAGAAGAGCCTCAAGCTGTTCGAGGTCATTGAGAGTGATGAAATCCGTCTCCAGCCCAACGATAAGGGTGATTTGGGCGGCATATGCGATTTTGAGCCTGTGAGCTTCTTTCAAGTAGAGGTCGAAAGTATGAGCAAGATCAGCGGGTTCTATATTTATCTGGAGCATGTTAGCCAATGGGATATCTAGAGCGTAATGACCACAATCACTCACCTCTTCGGGATAAAGATCCTCCCTTCGATACCTTGGAACGTGCTCTGTGAGCCCGTAAACTTTGAAGCCTGCCGCTATCGCAGCTTTCACAACCTCCTCCAGTGTCCCAACCGCGTGTTTGCAAAACTGGCCCGAATGAGAGTGGTGGCTAGCAAGCATAAGTAGTCGACTAGTCACGTGAGCAGCGGATTACGTGGACATGACTAATCCACCTTCATCCTAAGTGCTTGCATCCCATCACACCCAAGCCCTCATTTATAAGTATACACTCTAGTCTTGGATAAACTACTCATTTAAATCAACAGTAACTTGTCTCACTGTGCATATGCCTGCTCCCCTTGTACCGTCGCTGCGTGATCTGATCACTTGATCTGGCTTCCTATGGTCTTTTTTTGACGAAATTCGCTCGCGGTTTTTACTCGATTTTGTATCACCAGCCTCCACACTTCTGATGCTGACCAGTCGCTTCCACGGGCTCCATGACTGCATATCCAAATGATAGACCCACCAGGAGTATCGTGTGCTTGCGAGATGACCATACGACGGATTCAGGTTTGCGCGTTCTCTATTTGTGAGATCTTCTCGTGGGCTCGTGATGACCTGGAAGCTGGAGACAATACCTGGAGTGCTCCTGGTCGATTTTTAAGTGAAGCGTGGTTGTCGGATACCATCGGGTAATTGCGAAACGTGAGTCTTGATCCCATCTCGTGAGATCTCTAGCTTATTGAATTCTACTTGCCAGTGTCGACCCGCGTGCCTTTCGCTATCCACTTGCCGAGATTCTCCACAAGACTTGTAACCAACCGAACTATGAAAAAGCTACTAGTCTTCGTGAGTCTCGTGTTTATATACTCACAGTTCTCCACCATCCGGAGATCGCGCTTATGCCCTCGATACCTCTCCCAGAAGAAGATTGACCACGAACATGGACATATGAGTCCCATCGGTACACGCCTAAGTGTTGCTGGCTCATGCGTTGAAACGAGAGAATCACTAATTTGAGCTCGTCATCTGTCATATAGGAGGAGAATCGCTACCTACTGGCAATATTGCCTTTGTCCTCGCGGCATTGATGGTCATCGGCGCAGAGGATCGGAATCACCGAGTTGAAGCGAGATTACGTGGTGTGTGGCCCGTAACAGAATTGTTACTAGACCTGATTCAATTTAAAGGCATGATCTGGGTCTTCCTATGGATCTGGTCCCGTTCTGAACCCGCTTACAGATCGTCTGCTAGTTCAACTTAATCGGTTCATTAACTAGGCCTCTGCGCCTACGGAACGCACAACGTGTGTATGAGAAGATAGCGTATATCAGAACTTCCAGTACAGGTGTGTCACATACTTATGGGACAGAGAACCCCCATGGGCGGAGCCCGGGACATGGTGGATCGTATGGGACATGTCACCCGCTCGCGCGCCAAGCAAGGGCTCGCGGGTGAGCGGCTCACCTGAAACATCGTTTCAGCAGGGATAGCAGGTAGGCGCAAAAGACAGACGAGGGAGGAGGATGAACGCTGGTAGATGCGTTCCATGCTCCCTTATGTACTACGCGGGCAGCGCTGCCTCGAGACTGCGCATGCTCTCAACCGCAGGTGATGGTCGAGTGGCTGAGCAACGAAATGGTGTAGCAAGCGGGTCACGTGACGTCCTGGCGCCCATGCTGTGGCCCACTACCACTCTCGCCCCTCCACAGACTGCGGCGCGACCTTTCACAGATTCTAAGTAGTCCGCCTTCCAGTCGTACAGTCCTAATTCTGCACTCAACCACTTTATTCAACGCTTGTTCCACACTTGAAAATGGTGAAAACGGCACTTGAAGCATATTTAAACGGAGTTGAGTTTCAATTGTCTATCATCATCCACGCATCATGGTCTCTCGTTAGATCCACGGTTATCAAAACGAGGATATAAAACAAACAAAATGTATATGCATGATAAAAGCATATCCAAGACCTGTGCCCGGGATTATAAGAGAATGTGTGAGATGAGAGAAAACAAAGCGGTGAAAAGGGAAAACAAGCACCTCTTTATACTCGTGGACTGTGGATGCGTGGTCTCGACTCGAACACCGATCCTTGAACTTGTTGGCGGTTGTGACTGAGGGGCGCCAGATGCACGGCGCTTATAGGTACTAAATCATGGCGTAACCCGCAAGTCTAGTGTGCTCCGGCTCACTCATCCAGCGCCTGACCTCGAATTTCCCCAATAGCATATGTCGCACGGTTGATCAGGTAAATAATGGGAGCTCTTAGACCCTAATACGGATGCTGCAATTGATCGAAAACGCCGGTCGAAGTGTGTGTTGGCACAATGGGAGGTAGGATCGGGATTCGAGGTGAGTGTAGGAAGCATTGGCTGCCGATTGCCGAGCCCACAACCGTTCACGGACGTTGCGCCGCACTAGGAATCATAAATCCAGTTTTAGCTTAGTGTTATAGACGTTTCTTAGCTTGTTCCTGTCGGCTTGTCGTGTAGTTTATTCGATCAATCAATATGTACTGTCACATTCATTCAATTTGGGGTTTTGAAGAGTCGCTATACGGTATGTGTTATCTGGGTCCTTCGTGAGATACAGCAAGTGAACACACGTTCGTGGCTAGTCAAATGAGAGAATCGAATGGAAAACTCGCATGTGAACCTGACTCCCATTTCGGATAGTGCGCCGGCAAGCTCTGTGCGTCCACAATATGTAACAGTACCGGCCCGTGTGATCCTCTTTCTCCACCGTGTCCCACACCAAGTCAGTTGAGACCTAGGGGAGACAACCTAATCTCGAATTCCTGACTCAGGTGAACGTATGCGCCCAACAATTAGATTTATATCCACAGATTGCAGATCCATAATGGCCCAGGCCCCTCCCATGTAGGTTCCTGAATAGCCAGACTACCAAGGGAGTGAACAATCAGACGAGACCGCATAAACCCGGAAAATCTGTGGTTTCCTTTGCTAAAACAATGCGCATATACCCATACTTCTGCTCCGCTTGATGAAATTAATTGACGAGCGATGAGAACGGGGGTACTATGACTCTAATACAAAGAACATATCTGACATATTGTAGAGGTTATACCTAGCGGAAAGGTATCGTCTGGATATTTGATCAGACTTTGAGCTAGTCCAAACTTCCCCCCGCAGGACTGGCACCCCTTGTGGCGAGTATGTAACAATGCGTAGGCGTTCGGGACACTAGGTCTACATCATCCATCGCGTGCACGCTAGATCACAGCTCGTCCGCATACTACTCAGGCTCTTTTGGCCCCCCCAAGAATCTCAAATACTACTCCATTCCAGCGCGACACGCCCAGAAGCTGCTCGCGGCAGCTGAGCTTGGTCCTGCATATCACCACGCCACCATCGGCACGTGATCGCGTGATCATTGTTTACCGCCGCCCTCGACTCCACCGTGATCAATATACTAGTCAATCCTGCACATGCAAGGCGTGCTGCAAGCGCTAACGCAATCAGATTCTCGCCGTTGATACTCGAAATGTCTTCGTCATCTCTTACTTCCATCAATTTGCTCGCTCCAGCCTAGCTCGGTGATCCATCAATAGTAAGTATCGTATTATTCTTTATGGTGACATGATGCTTATGGCTGATAGAAGCGTGTAGACCATGTCTCGCGGTACCCCTCGTCTTTCACCGTGCGCACTCGAGAACTCGAGATAATGCCTCTTACCTGGCTTGTTACCTGTTGTTCTCCTAATCGCCGCGCTGCTCACCTCGGCTGCACAATCATGAGACGAGATTGTTCTTCGGCGGGTCACGCTTTAATCTTGTGTCTGGCGACGCCCACTTATGCTGCTCGGTTACGTTTCATCCCCAGCTTTCTGGTCTGTTACGCTTCACGCTCGCCTAGCGCTAATACTTGGAATTGCCTGGTACGTTCGAGTACGGCTCCAGCTCTTGATAGGGAGTGTGAACCGTTAGTCCCGTGCCTTCTATATTGAAGTCTAACCTGCTGAATCCCGCCCACCAGAACCAAGCAGAATTGCTATCGTTCACCTTCCATACGCTCTCGCGAAACTCACGCATCTCGGAACCACGAAGGAACGACGGGACTGTATGACCTGATCTTTTTCGAGTATCATTGTGTGCCGCCGACGAAACTATTCTTAAACTCACCCGCATCATCCGCTGTCTACGCCTTGGGCATTGTTATGATGCATTCCGACTTGACGTCCGCCTACAAATCCCGTCTACTTAGATAAAGTGAGCGATTTCAAGCTTCAAAACGACCAGGTGGACGGTTTGAGTTTTTTCTCTCGGTCAGGAGAGACACCCTGGCTTCTCATCAACCCTACCTAACACATGTACAACCCGGGTGAGCGAAAATGCAGAACTCCGGGACGCGGAATGTGTCAGTATTCGGATTCAAAGGGCGATGGCTTGAGGTTGTGTGCAGCTCTTAGTGATTCAGCTCAGAGACAAACATCAGGTTGGTCTATCTGGTACGCCTACTCGGTTTTCGTTCCGCTCGCCGCTTAACTGTCTGCTTTATCAATTTAGATGATTCACTGGATCCTACGCGAGTTTCAATATCGCCGCTCGAGAGGTCCGCAACATCTTGAAATTGATAACGAAAATCGCATCGCGGGGTTATCTGGATGGCCACTGCAACAGTCGATGATACGCTGCTAGTACGATCTAGCATTCACCTGAACTGTTGCGTTCGCCTATCAGGCGCTAGGTTAGGCGTCACAAAAGAAACCCAGAAATCTTCGAATGTCTACAGGCGCTTCTGATTCCTATGGGTTATTTCACCCCACATTATGATTCATTTTCTTGTCCACTTGGTCCAGATTCGGGTTGCGTGCTGTGACCACAGTATTGAGCCTTCGTGGGAGTCGATTACTCAACCCCAGCAGCCGCAAAAACCTGAATCGGAACATCATGCGCTAGGTCTGTCGCGTTAATTGGCATTTTGAATGTTCACATATATGGTGAATGATTTGTGTCATCCACGGAAGCCAAATGTATATATCTCAGGTGTAAAAGGTTGCTACAAATGCAGTCCGATTCAGAGAGAAATATGGGATACAAGTGATGGAGACGAGAGCCCTTAGCGATTTCACCTTACGATTCCCTATGAGTGATACAAGTCTTGATGCACATTCTCCTTCCGCCATTAGTGGGTTTCACTCAAACAGCTCTTTAAGTTGATTTGAGCTTCAGCCCGCTCTGTGTGATCTCTCTCATCTACCAGATAGTAAGTTTTGCGGTTTTCTCTTGGTAACATAGATCTTCGCTTACTGCTTGTGTTACGTTGGCTGAGCTAGGACGATCCTCTGGCTCGAACTCCCAGCACGATCTCAGCAGAGTCCACAGCGTATCTCCGTGTGCTGAGTTTGACGGTATATACTCCTCGGGACGCTCGGGACACGCTCTTTTGATCGTGATGGCGAACATGATAGCACGTTCGCTTTTATCAGTCCAGGGAAGATCACCCGTGATCGTTTCCTGAAGTACCGGTAAGAACCCAGTTTTATCAAGAAGCAAAGATCTCAAGCGCGCATACCAGAATGGTCTATCATAAGTGGTTCATTAACGTAGAACAACGCATGCCTGCTCAAACGCACCATACCGAGCGCATACACGTCCGTCGCATAGCTACATCGATTGCCTTCGAACAGCTCGGGTGCCTATGGCAGACGACACGTTCAGATACGGCATTCAGCATGATATATGTATTCGGAGTGTTTCCGATGGACCTACCGCCCAACGCGATGATAGGGCTTCCTTGGTGGACGTGTCGGTGAACTTGAGCGAGTACTCTTGCAGCTTGGCGTTACCGAAGTCGGCAAGCTGTGCAACGCCGTCTTGCGAGATGAGGACGTTTCCCTGAACGGAATCTGTCAAAATAGCAGTTGGTGGTTCGGCATATGTTATCTTACGCCTTTGAGGTCACCGTGAACCTATGACCAGATGGGTTAGTGTGGTCAGCAACTGGAGCGTCAACAGATGATCGCGGTTCGACTAACCACTCCAGATGCGTGTAGATATGACAGGCCCTCTGCGATCTGGGTACTCTGTGAGGCGAGGCGTAGTCAGTCAGCAGTATGGACTTCGGACACTATCCGAACATACCAAGGCACACCGGTCCACGTCGGCGTTTCGCCCAAGGTAGTGAGATAGATTGCCGTTTGACTCCCATCGCGCAATCATTCCGATAAGACCTCGAAACATCGCCAGTCCGAGCAGCGGCTGCACGTTGGGGTGCTTACACTTCGACCAGGCATATATCTCGCGAGCAGCATGCTGTGCTCTCGTGAGTACTTGAGCTGGTGATGACAGTGTGCGACGACTAACCTTGAGTATTTTCTGATCCTGCGAGCCGGAACGTAGTCTGATTGTTTTGATCGCGACTTGAGTCCCGTCGCTCAGCCTGGCTCGGAAGATATCGCCAAAGCCGCCAGACGAGATCGGAATCTCGCTACAGGTCGCTAGGTCAAGCCGGTACGTCATGTCTGCGCAGCCCCGGAGACTGAGGAGTGACACGATCTCCTCAAGAGCCTACACCGGGGAAATACGATTAGCACATCACAAGATACTTCTGGAGAACAACAGCATACTGTTGCACTGGTGATTTCAGCCTCAGGATCTGGTAAGATTCCAAGGTCGCTCGTCATGTCTGCACTCTCTCGAGCACCAGTGAGCAAAATAGCTTGCTCAGGAGACTACAAACGACTGGTAAGAGATAGCAAAACGGCTGTGCAAGGTAGAGATACGTATACGCTTGTACTTGCCGGTTCAGTTTCATGTATCCGCGCTGTCTCTGTTCCAATCTGCAGACTCTGCACGTCCCAGATTTTGACAGCCCCCTCCGAGCTTGTAGATACAAGTCGTTTTCCATCTGAAGTGAATGCTATGTCCAGCACCGTGTCACGATGGCCAAGTAGTGGCTCGCCGTACGGCGCCCTGGTCACTGTATCCCATATCCGTATCGAACAGTCCCTGGAGCCAGAGGCAAGATATCTGCTATCGTGAGAGAATCGTATCGACTTGACCGGCCCGAGATGACCTTTCAGAGGCTCGCCGATTGGCGTACCAGAGGCCGGATTCCAGAAGCGGATCGTATAATCGTCGGATCCAGAAGCAAGGAGACGACCATCAGGCGAAATCGATACTGACTGGACTCCCCTATTGTGTCCGATACATTTATAGAGTGGTGTAACGCTCATCATGTCATATACCGTAAGAGTCCATTCATCAGCCCAGCCAATAGCCAGTCTGTTGCCAGGCATGAAGCACAGAGACCATGGCCATAAGGCTGGGCGGACAGGCTCTCTGACCATCTCCCCAGTGCGTGCGTTCCATATACACAAGGCACCGTCTTCAGACCCGGACACAAGGAAACGACCATCGAGCGAGAACGCTAGACACCCAACAGTAAGAGAGTGACCCCAGAGCGGCTCAACCACTTTCTTTCCAGTTTCCAGATCCCAGAGGCGTATCCTAGTGTCATCATAGCCAGCAGCAACCGTGCGTCCGTGGGGCGAGAACGCCACACTCATAGCTTCGATGAAATCATGTCCTCCCAGCTCATCAATCAGCCTCTGCCCGGTGTATATATCATATATCAAGACGCGCCCGCGGCTCGTGACTGCAACCCGAGTGACGTCGGGTGAGAACGCTGCCGCGATAGCTACGTGGTCAAACTCCCAGCTGCCAATCAGGGATACCATCCCGACTCGACGCCTTTATCAGCGTCTAATAGCCGTGCGCTCGAGCAGATAGTTCTGCTTGCCTAGGTTTGGAGACTCTAAGCCAAGATACTGCGGCGGTAGCTAGTTGTCTGATACCTTGTCAGGTCCGCAAGTCGGCGGAGTTGGCGATCACACGCGATTCGTAAGCGAGTCCCAAATCCTCCAAATGTACTGCTAGTGGAAGGGTATTCGGAGCACAAGATGGTGGTCGCACGGGATCAATGTGAATTGGCGTTATCTATGAGCGTGATCCATCAGCCACGTGATCTCAGCGAAAAATCGCTGACTCTAGGGGAGATCGGGGATTCTCTCCGAGTCGAAATCATGTAGAAATGTTGGAAAAAACGCCAAGAACCTTGTTCGAAAGCGTTTTCACCGAATTTTCCGAGGATTCTGCAGAGCTGAAAAGCCTTAATCTCCCCTAGAGTGAATCGAGCAGATTCTCAGCTACGTGCAGATGTAACGAGCGGGATCTCCGTCAATGGCGTCTCAACAGTCCCCTCCATCTATAAGTTTGGAGAGGTCCATTACTCATACGTCTATGGAATGGTACAAATGCCATGTCAAAACCGCTCGCTGTGTCGCTCACCAAATTCCAGCTGGCAGACGGTAGACTAGTATCGACGCTTCAGGCGTAATTGGCAAGTATACTCTTCGGATTTCAGTGTTAGAAGGAGCAGAGAGAGCCCATCTAGTTATAAAAGACACAAGTACGTGGGGACCAACTTCACAAGCGCATATAACGACCTTTTGGTCGATATTTTTCGGAAGTAAGATGTAATGAACTGTAGATGTTGCCCCACCTCAGGGAGCTAAGTGCGATCTGTCAAGTCACCAGCAATCTCTACTCAGCTGGAAGCCGCACGACGTGACACTAGATCCTTCACAGTCACATAGTATTGCTGTTGTCTAAGTAAAGCGCGAAGTAAGGGACGAAAAAAAAAATATATATCTTAGCGTATGGTGTTGACTCTGATTCTTGCAGGCTGTTATGTCTCAGCTTATATTTTACTCAATCTGCTTTACTCAATCTCCCACTCACCCATTCGGGAATTTGACCGTGTTTCGGGGCCACGTTTGCTGTCGCTTGAGCCCCGGCTGCATAAGCTCTAGTCGCTCAGTCGCGACAAAGGTGGAGACAAGAGCGGGAGATCCAAGTTTGCTAAGTCATTTGCCCTCTGTAAAGATCAGACGGGCATTGTCACTCACGTATCAAAGTCTCGCGGATCAGAATCTCTATAGAATGGGAGTGAGAAAGAAGGAAAGATGAAATGGGGTATGAGTGGTATGAGAGGGCTCATGACTATTTCCTATACCATCCTTTGATTCTCTGTACGCACATATTTGAACACACCACGTTCATACCGTCAACTTCTTAAGACATTGCACCCCGATTTGACCATCTATATAAGCAGTCTAAACAGACATTGCGGATAGGATTCTAAAATGTATATTGTTCCCACTGCGATACTCCTAATCAAAAGCGTTGCCACCATCGTCGCTGGTCCTACTTAGCACCACACCACCGCTTGCACGTGATCGAGGACCAGACCTCAGTGATGTAATTTATTCTGATCATCATCCAACCTTAATTTCGGCTTCACCATGACCCCCTACATCGCCAATGAACGACCGAGTGGAGAGTTAAACGACGACAAAACGTGAACTTGGTCCTGAATGTGGACGCTACGGGACTGTTGTGTTGACGCTTGTAACTTGCGTGTGATCCGTTTACCACACCGAGTTGATCGCTCACCTGGAACTAGTAATTCATTTATAGTGAGTGTCTAATTACTGCTGCGGTAGCCATGGGATGCTGATAACTGATCGGGATGCTTAGATCGCTCCTCGCCGCACTCGCCTTAGATCGCACCAATGTTAGAGGTTGAACGAGCACCGCCGGCTCCGCTCATCCTCTTTATTGCTCTGACCATAGTGTGTGCCGTCTGGTTGACTAAGATCACGTCGCCAACTTCTTCGCCGGTTACGCTCCCTGCTCGTCCACCCGCCTCCGTTCCGGACATGTTCGTAGTATGCGTCTGAAATCAACCCTACCAAATGGCCTCCGTGATGTTTTCCCGCGTATCCAACCGGACTCGTCCGCTCTCGAAACACTGCTGAAACTGTATCGACCGGAGACTCAAGCTCGTGCACCGCCTGCTCATGGAATGCTTTTCTGGGCTCGCGCCAACCTTGATGTTGAAGGTTTCATCTTGCGTAATCGGACAGTTTCCACGTACGATCGTAGTTATGGCACTTTGTAAACGTGAGTTTGCGTTCCATGAACAGAAGTTCTGCCCGCTGAGCCTGACTAGCGTCAAGTTATGTCTTTTGCCATCTCGCATAGTGGTTCCTCGCACAGAATACCGGGATCATGAGCAAACCGTGCGGCCCTATGAGCTCCCCCATTCATAAACACTAACTCACGGTCCTCCGTTGCCCCTAGATCCTAAATGTTTTCTGATGGCGGACTCATCATCAATACCTTCCCGCTTCCTGCTTCCCATCTCCTCAAATTTCGCAGCGAGCAAAAACCTGACATACGATATCCTCTGTACTCGTCGTCCCGAGAGAATTAGCCGACGCATCGAAACCATAGGCTCGACGATCATACAAGCTCATGTCGTTCAGTTGAACTGATACCTGCCATTGAGAACCCCAACTATCGCATTTTCAACTTTGGTAGACCACGACGTACGGCTGAAACGCGGGAGAACTGAGATGAAAAGCTGGGTTGCGTGGATTATTGGACAAACAGGATTCTTCGAAATAATTCGAGGTGTATAGGACTGGTCTTTCTCGTGCATTTAGTTCCGTTCTACTCCCGCTCAGCCGCTGAGTTTCTGTCTTATCAATTCAAATTCAGCATCCGTTTATGTCTTAATCAGCCCGTATTTGGATCGTATGAGCACAACCTTTGACACATTTACTCAATATTGTGTCTGTTCCACCCTGAAGATGGACTACAACGGCACCAGAGACGAATCCCGAGATTCAGGCGACTTCGATTATTATCATGCTATATCAGTTGTAGACGGCACATTAGAGAGCTTGCGATTTAAGAGATTCCCTAAGTCGTAAGCTCCAATCTCCTAGATTACAAGCTCTCTATTTACGTCCTGGAACCCTCTGGCTGACATTCGCATCGCCTAGGCTATTCGCTTGTCGTGCCTTGAACACGACTCACAGGTTTTACGTATAAGGGGCTGCTCTGGCTCGCAGCCCAAACTTATCACTGCTCACAAGTCTACTCTTTTGAATCCAGCACAAAGCTAAAATTAACTGCAGCTCGCTTTGGCGCAAGTACTCGAAAAACGCTTGTCGCCACCCAAAATGATCCTCTCCATTAATACCACGCCACCTGGAGCACGTGATCGTATGGCGAGCTAACGTGAGCAGCTCTGCACCGTTTTCTGCCATCCTTGACGACCACCCTGGCTCTCTCGTATTACTAGCTGTTTAGCCGACAACGAGTAACATTGATACGTGAAGCGGATATGAACTACTAAAACACTGCCGTTGCGAGTTGGAGCTTGACTGTGGTGGTTCTCTCCCCAAACTCCGCTGGTCGCTATTGCCTGACTGGAGCCGCTCATGTGACAGGGTGAGTGTTATTTCTCTTCTTGGAAACTCATATAGGGCTGATGGGTGATACCGGACGACTAGCTTATGTCTTTCTACTTTCTCGTGCTCGTTTCAAGTGTCAAACCGCGTCGCCTCCTCGCTTATCGCCTTTTCTCATTATGGTCACCATGTCCGGCCTATCTTCTACATCATGAAGAAATGAGCTTGTGGCCAACTTCATGTATGCATGGCCTCACGCTAACCGACCCAGCTCAAGTATCATGCTCGACTCTCTATGGCTGGTGTTCTCGTTTCTTAGGTTTCAAATCATCTGCCCCACTTCAACCTCGATTGCGACCCTAGCTCGAGCCCATAACAAAGGCAGCGCGACCCTCTACAACGTTGAACACTACATATCCAATCGCAGATTTGCCAATAGAAGTTCGTTCCCGAACCACACGAATATGAGATCTATCTCGGAATAAGCCTACGTACCTTCTGCCTTTGGGACACCACTACGCGTTAATGTCACCATGGACAGTAGCTAGGATGTTTGCAGCGCGAGCTGGTGAGTGCCACTGCCGAACATGGAATCGGTAATCTTTCGGCTGACGCGAGATCCAGTCTGTGCTTTTGATAGACGTGATGCAGAAATCTCAGTCAATCATCTGAACACGTCACCGTGAACAAATTCTACGGGGCAGTACGAAGCCAATGGTCTTATTATTTGGACCGTTTCTGCTTACCAGACTCGTGATCAGTGCGGACGCAGAAGTCAAAGTGGGTTCACGTGAGTCTCCTGTGCTAGCATGACATGCTGATCGTTACCCATCGTTCTTGAATGTAGTTGTGGACACAGACCTGAGCGTTGACCCGAAGAGACGAACGCATATTGAACAAAGTTTCACTCGGTTCCTTTTCGCGGAACCCCGACTTGGCTGCCGATTGTCGCATTTGCTAGGAGTGTTGACCCGAAGGCGCGGGAATATTATTCAGTAACAGGCAGGATGAGCATGGTTTGGACTGTAACTTGATGTCACTGGTGAGCTTATTTCTCTCAGCTTGGAGATTACGGCAAACTTTTGAGGCAAGATACCAAAACAATTTTGGTCTTGCCGGTTATGTGAACTACGCTCTCGGCCACGATGGGAGAGTGCGTGGTTCATCGGGACTCGGTTTGTGATGTTTAGGGTTCAGTTAGAAACTCCGAGAGAGTTTCTCACATGTTAATAACACGTTGTGTGAGAAATGCGATGTTATTAACACGAGTTATTAACACAAATCAAATTAGCTGTAATTTACCATATATAGTAATATGAGAGACAAAGTGGAACTTGCCTGCACTCGGTCGCAGAGTAGGTCTCGGAGCCGCTGTCTCGACAAGTTGACGCCGTATTCGGTCTCTAAGTCAGATATTGCAGTCGTATGGACCTTCTGCTGCTCAATATCCCGCAGGTCGTCAAAGCTCCAATTGAGCTACGGTGCAGTATCTGTAAGTGTATGCGCGTCGAAATCACAGAGCACAACTCACCGATTGCGCAGTCTTGGCAACTTCTGCGGTGCGTTTGCTTACCGCCTGCGCTTTTGCAGTCTTGACCCACTTCCTCTGTGTTTTTCCCTCAATTTGCTCCTCCTTCCATTCGTTAGAACGCTTCTGAGCCGCAGATGGCTTTGAAGTGCGTTTCGTCTACGATCCATCTGTTTAGTGATTGATAAAACAAAAGAACTACAACGCAAACGTTACCGGGAGAGCCAAACTAGACATATGTTCCGCAGAGTCAATTAAGTCGTCGAGCCACTTGGCAATTACCGGTTTCTCCGCGTAGTTGTCGGTCAAGCACTGAGTAAAAATGTCGACTATCAAGTCAGTCCCAAGACCTCGCTCCGTCAAAGCGGTTCGGCCACCATTTCGGAGGCCAAAAACTCGCTCAAGGTGAGCGTTGAGGACACTGCACTCAGCGCCGAAGTCATCGAGCAGGTCAGGATCGGGAGTCCAGTTACGAAAGTCGTACATCGCAGAGCCAGAAGGTAAAGACGATGGTAATAATCGAATAGCATTACGTAGCCGGGTGAGTTTCGGAGTGTAAGAGGACTCAGAGCTCATGGTGAAGTGATGTGTCGTGTATCATAACATTATCTGGCCTTTTATACGCTGCCGCATTCCTTATACCACTCACCGACGCTGGCCGCCGCATGCAGCTTACGCGCAGTCCCAGACAGAGCCAACGCTTATCCACTGGTCTCAAACATACCCCAGCCACTAGCTAACACGAAATTAGCAAATTCGTAGGCACGCCCCCCGCATGTACCTCGCGCGTACCTCGCGCGTTACTAACATCATATTTCTCGGCAGTCTAGTGGCCGCCATCCGAGGCACCTCGGGCTAGTGGTAATCAAATTGTTATTAACACGGCAATTTTGGGGAAATTTCTCCGAAGTGTTATTAACATGTTATTAACTCGGTGTTATTAACTCGTGTTATTAACAAATAGTTTCTAACTGAACCCTAGTGATGTTTACGGGGATCATGGACGGGCAGGGAGATCGGAACATGAACTCCGTCGATTGCGTTCTGTGACCCTAGACATACGGAACAGATGGGTTTGCTGCTTTCTATCCTGTTACAGTATAATCTCGCTTGTCGCTCAATGCTTCAATCCAAATCCTTTCCTCAAAACCAATTTAAGTTTGATGAGTCAGCGTGGTCCCTCAAGGCTGTGTCGATCACAGCCACCGGGCCGATACTTGATGGCGAGCGCCAGCAGCCCTCTTCCATCCACCATGGCCACTCGCCGGATGCTCAGCGCCACGAGCGACGCGCCCTCCAGCTTCTCCGGCTCACCGCCGCGTCCGCGGACGCGTTTCCCCCACTGAAGAGTGCGGCGGGAGGTGCTTTGCACATCGTCGAGCTCGTGAAGGTATGAGCGTCGCTTGGTTCAGGTGTGTTCTGATGTTTGTGATATAGAAGTTCAAGTCGAACAAGGAGAAGTGGCGGGATCTCGGGGCATATGTTCAGGATGCGACGGCGAGCGTGATCCAATCGCTGGCGCGAGTAGGCGGGTCTAGCGGGGATGCAGAGGCTAATCTTCAGAAACTCAAGGCGTGAGTTGAACATTGGCTAAAGTGCTGTAGATGGAAAAGGGCTAAGCGTCGACAACAGTGCACTCGAGGACGTGACCGCAAAAATCGTGGCGGAACAATCACTGCCACGACGGAAACGTATCGGCAAGTTCCTACAAGATCCCGAGATGATAGCAGATATGAGAGGTCGAGTCGACAACTGCATAAGTCTCTTCCAGGTAAGAAACTCACCCGATGTTTCATATCGACAGTGACATAGTCTGAGAGTTTCATCTCCTCTTCCTTCAGCTTAGTGCAACAACGATGGCTATGATCGATGTAAGCAAGACTTTGGAGGCGGTGATAGCCAATAGAGACTTTAGGCTCGGCCGGAATTTGCAATTTTCCGGCCGATAAGCGCCGGAAATCGCTCGCCCCACCAACGAATTTTACTATTTCTCTTCACACACTCAGTAGAGCAGCACGAGACTCTGAAATACTGTGGCTACTAGCTACGCGAGCGTACAGTAAGAATCACAAGTCCTGTCATGTACAACAAAGTGACCGGTAAGCTGACGTAGTTTGCATTCTCGGGGCCGAAATTCCGGCCGTGCATCAGGCACCGCTGGTTTTTGCATTTTGGCCACCGTAGAGGTTCATTTTTGCTAACGAAGTTGATTGTACGAGACTCTTGGTGACATAATCTACTAGATTCATAACTGCAGCACAGTCCCAATGAGAAATTTGGAGGCAACGAATATCAAGTCAGCAGAACAACCCAGACGAGCAAGCCCCTGGTTTGTGTCAAAATATGCTCGCTCTAACCATTCTAGAGTCCTCAGTAATGGATTTTGTACTCCTCTTTTAGTCTATGTAGAAGTTTGGCCTATGCTTGTAAAAGACTTTGCGTCGAAAAACGTGGTGGTTGGTCGACGGCCGGAAAATAAGCGCCCGGCGGCCGGGATTTCACGGCCGGAATTCCGGCCGAGCCTAAAGTCTCTAATGGAAAAACTTGTGAGTGTTTCTCGGTGCGATAACATACTGTATGCGATATATCCCGCCTAGTGTCGAGTATCTCGCGCAAGGCTTCATTGCTGATCGCAAACACCACGCTGGACAAGCTGCCACGAGCCCAGGGCGCATCGTGGGATCCCTCCCGAGGCTGTATGGAAGATACGCGGGTCGAACTTATCGAGGAGATACTGGAGTGGGTGAATGGGCGTGGACGACTCGGTGCCGCGCAAATCTTGTTGCTAACGGCTGTAGCCGGTGCGGGAAAGTCTACAGTGGCGCATACTATTGCTCGCATATGTCATAAGAATAAACAGCTTGGATCATCCTTCTTCTTCGACCGCGAGACCGACGGGAGGAACACTCCGAATCTACTGTTCGCCACAATCGCCGGAGACCTCAGTCGACTGGACGCTAGCCTAAGTAGCTGCATCGCCGCCGCAATTGAAGATGATCGCGGTTTACCGTCGGCGCCTCTGCCGCGACAGTTCGAGGAGCTGATCTTAGGGCCGTGTCGAAAGTGTCCGGTTACAGGACCAGTGGTGATCGTGATCGATGCGCTCGATGAAGCATGGGACGAAGGGCTGCTGGACCTATTGAAAGACTACATAGCGGCAACGTATATTCGTGTAAACCATCGACTTAAGTACATAGATGAGACAATAGGAAAACGCATACAAAAGTAACCAGAGCGCATAAAGGGACCGCGAAGCACCCGGCGCTTGCTTCCTCCAACAGGACCTTCTTGGCAGAAGCACACCAAGGCTACCGAGCAACTTCCGCATCTTGTTGACCTCTCGGATGCGCCCTGAACTTGCTGGCCTCCTGTGTGAAGCACACGTATCCGGCTTAGAGCTAAATATCGGCGCATCATCCAATCAGGATGATATCGCATTGTATGTTCCGGCTAAGCTTGGGCAGTTGGCGAAGAAACGAGGGTTCTCGGAAAACTGGCCGGGCGAGCAGCTGCAGCGAGGATTTGTATCGAAGTCAGACGGACTGTTTCTGTGGGTCGCCACAGTGTGCGACTATCTATCCGGTCGCAACAACCCGACGCAAGACCTCAGTCGACTACTGTCTACTGGCTCAGCAAAATCCGCTGAAGACAAAATGAACAAGTTATATGCAGACATACTGAGCAACTTTGACTGGGACGATGAGAGCTTTGTCGAAGACTATCAGCGAGTTATGGGCACCGCAATCGCCAGCAAAACCCCGTTGACCATCGTCGCCATGAGAGAACTATATCGTGACGTTCAACCTCTGGCTTTCGACTTCACTCTCCAAAGGCTGAGCCCCCTGCTCACCGGGATGCGCAAGGAGGACCATGCGAGTCAACCGGTGCGAGTACTGCACCAGTCGCTTCGCGATTTTATTGTGGCTCAAGACACATCACGGGGGGGGTGCCAGGCTGTTGAGAGCCGGCAAGGGATTATAATCCCCATAAGCTCCAACAGGCTTGCCAGCCTTGTGACATTTCGGTAAGGGCTGGTAATCGACCACTGCAAACAGTCAGGCGGTCGATGATGTAAAATCACGCGCCTGGTTGGCAAGGTTGGACTGCCTTTGGGTTGTCGGCAGGCCGCTTGGCGTCTGATAAGACGTTGCAACCCGCCGCCGAACTCCGCCCGGCTGTGAAATGCTGAAACAGTGGGGCGGAATAAGTAATCTCTGTGTTTATCGCCAGCTATACGATATATCAGCAGACCATACCATGTAGCATACAGACTGATGTAATTTTTAAATCATTTTGATTAAATAACCAGCCATCGCGTCACGCATTCATTACGATCAAGGTATAATATGTATTTAATGTAGATCGTACTATCAAACAGAAACAGAAAGAAATCGCTATATTATACACAAGAAACCAGCCAGACACAGTATCCCCAAATCCTACTCAGCGTCGCGCTCGACTTCAGCGTTGAGGAGTGCCAACATGCCGCCTCGGCCGTTGTTGGTGCCACCAGCGCCACTGTTCTCCTCAATATGATCGGGGAACAGTGCCCTATTGAGGCGAGTTTTAATACCAGCTAATTGTATAAAGTAACGTATACTCACTTGTTCCACCAGGCAATCAATACCTTTGCGCGGCTTTGGAAATGCGCAGCTTCAAGGAA
>WSTH01000030.1:0-58296 GCA_019616345.1 Ceratobasidium sp. 395 | reverse complement strand
TCAGGAGCGCGACGACCTCATAGATGAATTGGACTTCACCGAACAGGCCGAGGTTGGTAGACACCTGGACGAGATGATGGGGTGGATGCATGAGGCCCGTGCGGCATTCCCGGTACTCGGTATGCAAGTCGACAAGCTTGAAGCAGTCAGAAGGCAGTGAATGCCAACCGCGGACCGCCCATCTCGTTATTCACTCGTTTTTTTATTACTCCCGGCATTAAACTCCAATCCTTTCCGTCACGGCCTGTCATCAAACACAAAGCATCCCGATTGTTTATTTATTTATTAGCTCCTGTTTCCTTTTTGACCTACTAGGGGAGTAGTTTTTTGTAGTCCATGTTGTATTGTTACGTTTTCATGATTTCAGACTGTCCCCTTTTTTCGTTCCCCCATGTCAACCTTGTCAGTCGTATGCTGCATGTCCCCTTACCCCGCCCCTGTTTACAGTATAGCCTGTGTTTCCTCATTAGCCTGGTTTATGCGCACCAAACCTCCGTTTTTTGAGTCATTATTGCGCCTCTTGATGGAGGTTAATGATAACATTTCTTCTGTGAACACTTGCTCTCAAGTGGTGTAGCAATGCATACGCGCATCTCGGCAGTCCGAGCGCTCGCCGACTAGTACACAGCCTGTCGAAACCCACCCTGTTCCTTTTTCGTCTTCTTGACGAGTGCGAAAGTGTCCGCGTCTGCCCTGTTTGAGCGATTCGCGCGAAGCGCAGGACACACCATGCGGTCTGGCACTTTGGACACCGAGCCACAGTCGCACGTAGCATATATTCTCGGATAAACATCTAAACGTAAAGAGTATGGATAAGGTACAAGACACTGTCTACTGGTACATACAGACATGCTAACTAGGTTAAGAATAAGATGATAGCAATCAGTTTTAATAAAAGAGTCCTAAGCCACAAAACGAGGTCAGGCGGGACGAGCGCCGTACAATGATCGCCTATCCAAGCGATCGCCCCTGCCGGGCAGCTCGGAGCGCCTTGTGCCATACTCTAGCTCGGCTGCACGCTCGCGTTCCTTGGCTCTCGCAACCAACATAAGTTTCTTCAGTTCCTCCTTGTCAGTCGTCATCTGCGCACGTAGAAACTCCGGCGAATTTTGTCGATGCTCCAGCACGTTTGGTGGCTGATACAGCTTACTTGACGCTCTCAGATCTGGTTTGACAGACGAGTTGGATGTCTCGTTATCCGCGCTTAGCAGCCCCCCAGATGTTTTCTCTAGGATTTGCTCGATGGTGAGTGACTCGCCTGGCGGAAGTGGATTTGGCTGAGATGGCGTGACGCAAGCCATGTCGACCTCTTTTCGGAGGTACTTGTCCACATCGACTGCTGAAAAAAACGCCACGCCTTGCGGGAGGTTGTCGAACCCAAGTTTGTACGCAAACATGCACCGCGTCCAGAGGTTGGCCACCTGTAGCGCGAGCGCAAGTCTATACTTATCCTCTTCCTTGGCCAGGTATCGTACTTCATCGTGGATGGAGATGAGATAACGGGCATGGATGTTGTACGTCTGGATGAGGTAGTCGACAGCGACGATAAGCATGTGCAAGTAGTCGACACCAGAGGACTGCACGACCCAGTTGATGCGAGACGTCATGTAATCTTCGCCAGTACCCGTTGTTGTAGGGAGGTACTTTTTCAACAGAGCGGACGTGATACCACAGTCCAAGGCAGGTGTTCGAGGATCGTTTGATAAGGCGATGTCTTCGAGTTTGTTAAACAGATAACTCTCACTTCCTCCGTGCCAGAACTTTTTGCCAAACGCGTTGGCTGGTACGCTCTTGCCCTTGGTTGACGCATATAAGCCTTTGGCTAATTTTTTCGCCGCGTCCTGCTTCATCGATGCATTTTTCTGGAGGAGCAGCAACACAGCATGGTTGATTCCGGCCCCGTATATGCGCGAGTAATTGAACACCTTGGCATCATTACGAGAAATACCCAGAATGCTCGCCGTCTTGGAGTGAAGATCTGTACCAGCCGCCTTGGTGCCCTCGAGCGTCATCCACCCGATCGCGGTTGCACCGTGAATGCCAAACTGAGCATCGCCCATGACGCTCGCAATCCACAGCTCTTCCGAATCGACGTCTGCCCCAACAAGAGCATAACCCTCTGGGGCACGCACGAGCGTTTTTAGCTCTGAACCAACCCGATTTACTTTTGCGTTGGACGCAGTGAGCCAAGTTTTCTCGATCGCACGCCTGGTGACAGTCCCCATCGTGATAACCTGTGGCAAAATCATCCCGTACTTGCATGGCGGAGCGGACGGGTCTTGGGAACTGGGGAGAGCCGGCATGCCCATTGAGGTCCCAGCCTGACCGTCCCACAGCACAACCTGGTTTCGCACGCGATCACGAGCACTGATCCAGTAGCTACATCGAGCATTCATGTCTAGTGCTGACTTGACCTCATCACCTGGTCCGGTGAGCGTGCCGTCCTGAGAGTACTTCAAGAACGATTTGCCCATCGGGGAGCCAACGTTTGCGTGTTCGCCGTCTTTGTGGGGGAGTTTGTAAAAAACAAAACGACCACTTTCGGCCATGTCCTGAAGCTTGGCATCGGAATCATCGTGGAATACCAGCGCTTGAGACGTAGTGCCGACAGTGTCAAGTTTGGCCTCAGGTACACGATACGTCCAGCCGTGCTGATGAGAATGAAAGAGTGGATGGCCGAGCCAGCTCAGGCGCATGAGCAGGGGTGTAATTCGAGTGCGAACAGTAACGTCGAGGGTCCCAGGCGTAACTCCAGGCTTGGGAGCTGTAAGTTCCCAGTACCATTTTGGCCAATACACGTCGGCAGAGGTATCTCGAACGGCTTTCCCTATTTGCACAGGCTTCCAATCAAGTTGGGAAATCGAGATATTGCTATAATCGGTTGGCTGGCCCCGGTTCAGCACTTCATCAGCGATGACCCTAAGCGCCTCCCAGTCACTATCAGGGGCGTTGCCGGCACAGAATCGCAACGCCAAATCCTCACGTTGGCATTCAATCATACCATCTTCTATCCATTTTACGGCTCTTCGTGAGAACAGGGACCTGACGGCGGTCTTTCCAGAGAGTCGTGCAAACTGCAATACGTCCCTGAAAATAGCAAGCTCATCGTCATCAGCGATGGTAACCGGAGGTTCATACAGTTCCTCGTCAATGGGCTTTCCCTTGAGCCAGCCATAGTTTGATGAATAGAACAGGTAATAATTGCCAGTAGTGTCGTGCCAAGTCATACCCAGCAAGAATGGAATGATGCGGTTCGACATAGTTGCACCAAGCACCTTCTTTTTCCGTATTTCAGCATACCATTTCGGCTGAGTATCGAACACAGGAGGGGGAGGAACACTGCCACCACGCGACTTGCCCACTCTCTTTGGCGTCCAGTCCAGTTGACTTAACCATTCGTCAGTCTCCCAAGGCTTTTTGCCCTCGGTATCGTTTTGGTACAGATCAAAAGCCTGTTTAGCTAGACTAATCAAGCGAGCGTGAACACCCTGCTCCAGTTCGTGGTAGCTATCCTCCGCAGATCTAGTGTACTCGTCCCACTCTTGGTCCAAAGTCAGAAAACTACTGCCCATAGTAAGTACCCCAGCAGCCGAGACAGGGTTTGGGCACGACTTGAGAAACTCAGGTAGCACATGACAATAGACATCAACGGTCGTAGAGACATCGTTCGCACAGTAGAGCAAGTATTGAGCGAGGTTATCAAGAATCTCCTCCCGACTGTACACCATGAAATCATCTCTAGTAGTCTTGTCCATGTCAATGCCGCAATAGAACTGCGCAAGATCAGCAAGTGAGTTGGCAGAAGTCACTTCTTCCCAGCGTTTCACAGCAGCTTCGTCGCTCGGAAGACGGTCAGATGTGTCAGCCATAAGCTCAGGTAAAGACTCCTCTATTTCTTGTCTGTACCTTAGTAGAGCCGCATAACGGTCGTCGAATATCTGGCCAGATTCACGTTCCCGGATGAGCGCCTGAACCGCTTGAACAGCCTCCTGTCTTTGGTCGCGTGCCTCGCGTTTAAGATTGCGATAAGACACCCATGCTGGGCGCTGTACGGATGAAATTCCTTTGACGGCAATGTGCAGCGCCATCGTGTCTAGGAACCGATTCTGAGTTTTCTCCAATGAATATTCCTCGAGTATGCGCGCTCGATCGTAGGACACGTTATGGCCAATGATGACTCGAGGCCGGGTGGGGTCTCCTAGAGGAATAAGATGTTCAGGGGACTGGGAAAGACCCAGAAGCCACGGAGATATCCAGGCATACCAAGCCGTAGGTGATACAGCACAAGCCATGATCGCGAAAGGAGAGTACGATGGAAGAGTCTCGACGTCAAAACAAATGACGTTCTCGGAGCCCAAGTCATTTACATGTTCAAATGAGCCATCAGGGTGGTATTTGGTCCAGCCGGGTGATTGATCAAAGTATTCTGGTTTAGCAGGAAGTTCGTCCTGTTGACTAACAAACTTGTTGGCAATGCTCAACCAAGGCTCGGCCATATGAGCACCTATGCGGTAAAAGTGCTCATCGATACTCATCCCCTGTAGAGCGGGCAGGTCAAAAGAGGTTTCTGGAAGTCTGGATGCTAAGTCCGTGTCTAAGCCATGATCTTTTAGATGCTTGAGGGATGTCTTTATGCTATAATCTGACTGAGTGGGTAGCGAAACGCCGGGAAATGTTTGGGAGTGGAGTTTGGGGGACAGAAGTTGCACCCCAACTTGGTTTATGACTGCCGCATAACTCAGTAAAATTAGCACGCGAAGGATCGGGGTTATGAATTTGCTCACCCTTGCCCGCCGACTCTGGCGTATTCGCTATAACGTCTGGTGGGTTTTCTGGTAGGAGTCCGACTGCTTGAGTGGGGGAACCGTTGTATGAAGCAGAAGCTTTGGATTTGTTTGAAGCTCCAATCGATGCCCAATTAAGAAGTTCAGATGAGTTGATTGGAGGTGGGGGAGGGCCTCGGGACACACCCTCTTGGGTCGCCGATTTGAGACGTCGTCCCCTAGGAGCAAGCTGAGTGGTAGATCTGCGAGATATAGCGGCATTGTTGAGTTTTGTAGCGGATTTGATGAGACCACGCGTGGAACCTGCTGAACAAAGCATATACGGCCTACTTTCGTCACTTCAGCGCGTTCTCAAGCATGTGGAGATAGAGACTTAACTTACCTTGGGGGTAAAAATGGCGCTATATTACCGAAACTTAAGGTAGATGCTGGAAATTTCGCCAGGGCTGTGGCAAATGAGTTGCCCAATAGTTAGATGTGAAGTTGAGCCTAGTTGATTTATCCCCCGGCTGGTCGGATTTCCTAGAAGTACTGTAGCACAGTAGGTAAGCTATGCTCAAGGCGCAGAAGAATGTGAGTTGCCGTACCTTGTTGAACTTCGAGATGATCCTGGGTGGAGGAAAAGTTTGGGTCGTCATATCGGAGCATCACGTGATACTAGACAGCTCGATCGCGTGGCTAAGATAAATCCTATATGTGGAACATCGGAAATACGACCACGAAATGTCGCACACAATAGTATTACGAACCCAATAGGCATCAAACATATATACACTGCAGAACGAGCCGTAGGATTCTTTCAAGCGTAGGCTTCAATAGCAGTTATAAACCGGTCGTGAGCCATAGCTTGAATATGTTCCAACCGTACAGATTCTTCTACCATCGCTGACTGAAGCTGAGGACGAACCGCCTAACGAATGGAGTTAGTATTAATCACGAAATGTAAGCCGCACGGATAAACATACCATTCCGCGTTGTTTGAGGGCAGGCAGGAACTGCATCAATGAAGAAATCATATTTCCAAGGCAAATTTGTTGGCGAATGTTCGTCTTGTCTGGGAACATTTCGGGGAGTAGCCCTAGGAGCTGAGGGACCGCTCTGCTCAGCCGCTCCAGTTCTCGCGCTTGTATCGGATCCTCTTCTCCAAACGCAGCGTCGAGAAGCAAGTCTGGAAGCTTGGACATGCAGTCGGCATACTGAATGTAGAGCTGTACGACATTTGTAAGGTGCGATAAAAAACGACACAATAACAGATCGCTGACCTTGCCACGGAATGTCCAGTCATCCAATCCATCAAAGCCTTTATCGGTAAACAGTTCAGTGAGCAACGCATAATCGTTTCGAATAGCAGCCTCCGGAGCGAGGTCACGCATTGCCATATCGTATGCAGGCTTGACTTGCCCAGCTGCGACGAAGCACTCGAATGCCGGGTAAGATTGGTACAAGTATTGCAGCAAAATAGCCTGGAACTAGATGTTAGCGGTAGGATCATGTTTAAACGATATGGGCACACCTTTGCTTCTTCAATCCATTCCTGAGGCACGCAAAGTTGGTTCACCAAGAAATCTTCTTTCTCAGCATCCAAATCGGCTACATGTCGAGTTAGAAGCGACTTAATAGCAATCGAGCGCCTGCGTCCAAGTTATTCAAAACGGTAGCACTGAATAAACAGAGACTTACCCTTCGGACTCTTGAAGATGTAAGAGAATAAACACCGAGTACCACCACAGTCCAAGGTTCTCGAGTTGCGACGCATAGTTTGACGTGATTGAGTCCGCTTTATGGCTATACGTTGCGTATGCCTCATCATCTTCCCCCTCAACTGTAATCGAACGATCAGAAACGTCGCGTTTTCGTAACACTTGCGCGAGCAGGATATAAACATGCCACGAAATGCGGTAATCCACAGGGCTAGGCCCGAAAGCGCGTGGGTACAACACATTGTCAAGTGGAATGGTGTCATCTATGGCGAACTTGATGACTTCGAACAAGGCGTCTTTGGGTGCGCTCTCGCCGGCCACGGCCCATGTCAGCGCGGCCGAGTCAATCGAGGACGGACGCTCGATGTACCAGGGGTGGGGTGCAGCAGTAGCAAAAGCAGGGTTGTTGCAAGCAACCTCGTAGTTGTCTACCGAATCGACGATGGGCGAATTGAAGAGCCCACCAAACCAGAGATGCAACCCATAAGCGCGTTTCCAGTCCAGGCCTTGAGCAACAGCAACGTCACCGCATCGTTCAACCGGGTCGCGACTCTTGGAGCCTTCAACGGTATCAACAATCCCGGCTAGCAGCGCATAGGTCTTGCGAATCCAAACGTCAACGTGGGCGTCGACCTTTTGCTCTTTCCACTTGGCAAGCTGCGACTCGATGTCGCTTCGGAACTCGATATCTCCGCCAATCTGAGAAATAAGCGTAGCAAGATGCACTTCATCGGCCTCCATTGATGCTTCGGCCGCTCTAGACACCTGGTTACCGGTCAACATCAAGAACGAACGATTGGCCGCTGTAGACCCGTTCAGCTCGCGTAGGTCGAATTCAACGGAGGGTGCGACAGCAAGCTGGAGCCATTTGGCCAAAGCGGCGCGCCGACGCATAGCAGAAACCTGTTGCTTGATGTCGAACGAAACATCTTCTGCCAAGCGGAGATTAATCTCGTCGAACAATGCGGATCCAAGCCGCCAGACACTCGATTCGTGAGAGCGGTCGTCGGGACCGAAAAGGTCGGCGATCTGGTGGAAGCGAAGGTCGGTGTTGGGGCTGGCAACGGGCACGCCGCCTTCATCCATCTCGACGTCTGTATTTTTAATTTGAAAGTCCAGGAGTTTGTTGACTCGGGAACGTTCGACGTCCTACGACACTATAAATAACATAGCGGAATAAAAGATCTAAAATACGCACCGCTGGGTTACTCAACAAGGGCACTTGGGTCACGTTTACAACTGAAGGGCTTGAAGGTAACACACTGGAAACCATGGTTAGCCGATGAAACCCTTTTTATACATACAGCAACTTACTCTTTAGCAGACGCCCCACAAAGCTTCCCTAAATGCACAAGCTGCCCATCCGGTCCCCACCCCACACGGAAAGACCGCCCAAGCGCAAGCCCAGCATCCATATACGCACCAGTATACGACTTGGTCACGGACTTGTCGTTCTCAACCCGCTCATACTTTCGGAGCGGCAAATCTTCCACAATCGTTTTCGGAGTCTTATCTGCAGGCTGACGCTAACGTTTTCACGCACACGCGACAAAGAAAAGGGGAAAAGCACATTTATTATCACAGACACAAACAGAAAAAGCCTTTACACCAGGCTCACCTCAGGGAGAGCACTGCGAGACGCGAGAAAATCGGAGCGAGTCACCGTTGGGGCCTTCTGTCTTGGAGCCAAGTCATCCGCCTGGAGGGTCTCGTCCGCGTTGTGAAACATAGAAGCTTGCATAACTTGCACCTTGCGAGGGTCCAACTCGATCGTCGCCGCCCAAGGACGACTGGGGTTGCGAGGCTTGGACTTGTCCGGGAACCCATCAGGAGTCGTAGACTTCACGAGCGCGCGACGATCAGAAACCGGAGAAGCCGAGGGAGACCGGGACGCAGACTCATCGGAAGGAGAACGAGGACCACCGATCACACCCTCTTCCACTTCGTCTTGATCCTCCTCACTCTCAGTGTTCGACTCCTCGGATTCCTCAGCTTGCTCGCCAAGTTCGCTCTCCGCCTCGGCCGTATCCGCATCGTCGTCATCATCCCCGAGTCCATACCGCGTAAAGTGCGGCACGCGGAACGTCCAAGTTCCCTTCTCCGGCTCGAAATCCACAAATTCTGTATCCTTCATCTTGCGCAACTTGCGCTCCTGACGCTGCCACACCGGGTCGTTTGGGTTCTTGATTGGTGCACGGGTCGCCTTGTCCTTTGGCCAACACTTCTCCAGACTAATCTCAGCGGGTACGTTCAAGCCCTCGCCGCGTGGAGCCTTTTGAGACTCATCCGGATACACTGTGCACGCTCCTTCCTCGAACAGCACAGTTTTCTCAGGAATGCCCGAGATCGCGTAGACAGTCGTCAAATCCACAGGCGCGAGGAACGTGATTTGACCATATCCATAACGCCCCACTGTAAAGTTCCCAACAGAGACAAGCTGGTCATGGCTCATACTCTGTAGCTCATTAAGCGACGGTTTCATCCAATATTCTCCCTCTTGAGGGACTGCAGTCTCTTCTGGAACAACAGACTCGTCGCGCGCCGGAGCATTGGCAGAATACGAAGGGCTTAGATCAACCGATGGGCGAGGAGCAGGCAGAGCACCAAGCGGGCGAGAGCTGGAAGAACCAAAGAGCCCAGACGTGCGTTCCCCGTCAACAGCGCGCTGAACGAGATCGGGGTGGAAAACCACTTTGCTCTTGGGGGTAGCCCGAGCAGGAGAACTAAACACAGACCCAGGAGAGCCAAGAGCAGTGAGGTCGGACGCGTTGATGTCCTTGTCCAACACGAGCTTCTTCACGCTCGAACGCCCGCCGGAAGTCGACGCGCCAAGCGACTTGCCGTCGCTAATACTAGCAGTGAGAGATTGGCTAGTAAGCAACCCCTTGGATCCGGGAGCAGACGCGGAACGATTGAACGGATTGATCGACGCGTCAGGAGCAGCCTGCGAGGTGCTGAACCCACGGAGCTTGGTGAGCTGGGGCGTTGTCGGACGATAGAAGCTTTTGCGCGGCGAGACATGGATCAGGGGCTTCTTAGTCTGATCCTGGGAGACGGAGAAGACATGAGGGCCGGGAGGAAGGTTCGCGAACAACGGGTTGTTGCCAAACGGATTCTGGTCGATCGAAGCGGTCATAGATGGCTGAACACCTACGGCCTGGGAGGCCTGTAGCGGGTTGCCAAAGATCGACGACTGTTGAAGAGGTTGAGCCGCGGCAGGAGAATTCCCGAAAATCGACTTGTTGGCCTGGCCAAACAACCCAGTACCGCTGCTTGGCTGCTGGGCGGGGTTATTGACACCAAAACCAAAGGCGTTGGGGGCAGGTGCAGCTGCGGCGCCACCAAACAATCCGCCGGGCCCTGCAGGCTTCCCGAACAAAGAGTTCTGCTGCTGTTGCGGCTGTTGGGCGTTATTGGCACCAAAGAGACCGCCTCCCCCGAAGAGCCCAGTTCCAGGCGCCGCTGGTTGTGCCTGAGCAGGTTGACCGAACACTAGAAATAAAATGAGCATCCATTGGAGACAAACGTAAGCCGAATATAAACTTACAACCAGTCGCAGGCTGAGCGGGTTGCGCCTGGTTCTGCTGTTGTCCAAACCCTCCGAACAAACCCGTCTGAGCGGGCTGAGCGGCCGTATTCTGCGCGGGCTGGCCAAAGAGACCAGTGGTTTGCTGTGCTGGCTGAGCAGGTTGTCCAAACAGACCGCCCGTCTGTTGCGCGGGCTGACCAAAGAGTGGCTTGGGAGCGGTATTGGCGGTTCCTAGGAATGGATTGAGCGGAATGATCTAGCATTCGAGCTGGTACGACCTACCGAAACCAAAAGTCGTCGCGGGTTGCTGCTGCTGATTCTGTTGGTTCTGAGGCTGGCCAAAGATGCTCGTCGTCTGGCCAGCCTGGTTAGCCTGACCAAACGCTCCAGTGGTCCCGAAACCGCCGGTAGCAGGCTGAGCCGTCGTCGCACCTAACCCGCAAAATTAATACAACTTTCTAAACGCAAACGCCAACTAAAAAAACTTACCAAACGCGCCCGTCGTGGCAGGCTTCTGCCCAAACAACCCACCCGACCCAAACGTCGACGTAGTATTACTTCCAAACGCGCCAGTCTGACCTTGCTGCTGCTGCTGCTGTTGCTGCGCGGGCTGACCAAACAACCCAGTCCCCGTCGTATTCGCAGCAGGCTGTCCGAAAAGTCCAGTCGTCTGCTGAGGTTGCTGCTGCTGTTGATTCTGCTGCTGGCCGAACAAACCTGTTCCAGTATTGGCCGCGGGTTGACCGAATATGTTCGTCGACTGCTGTTGTTGCGGTTGAGTGGTTTGACCGAACAAACCGGTAGTTTGCGTCGCTGGCTGAGCGGGCTGGCCGAACATGGTAGTTTGCTGCTGTTGCTGCTGTTGGTTTTGTTGGGGTTGGCCGAAGAGACCGGTAGCCGGGGCGGTCGTAGTCGCGGCGCCGAAAGCGGAGGTTTGACCGAAACCTGACGAGCTCGAATTCTTGCGGCCAGCGAGATAGTCTTGAGCTCGGAGTTCCTAAGGGGTCGATTAGAAGGTGTGGTTTGTATCTAAAAATCCTACTTACCTCGAAGGACATAGTACGATATGCAGGCATCGCAGTGATACTCTGGTAGTGCAAAGTAGTCGCAGCCCCGCCTACAGCAGAGTCACGCTCCTGAGTCGCGACATACGCCGGAGAAGCGGTTCCTTGGCCGGCCGTCGTGGCAGCTGTCGTCGTCGGAGCTATAAACCAATCAGAACACCCTTCTAAATACAAAACTTAACAAAATCTACTCACTCGATCCGAAAATACCAGTCGCAGGCTTGGGAGCTCCAAAGATACCACCTGTAGTGCCTGTACCAATAGCAGGCGTCGACGTTGATGAGCCAAACGCGGGCTTGGCACCGAATAACCCACCCCCTGTGTTAGCCGTGTTACCAAACGTGCTGGTTCCACCTCCAAAAGTCGAACCAGTTGTACCGGTACCAAATCCGGTAGACGTCGAGGCGCCCCCAAACGTGTTCGTGGCTGGGGCGGGCTGGCCAAACGTGCTGGTTTGCGCTTGGTTCGTTCCGAAGCCGGTGGATGTGCCGCCAAACGTGCTTGTCGGTTGGGTGCCCGTGGTTGAGCCAAAGGAGAACGAGGGTGTCGTCGTGTTGGTATCTAAATAAGCGCCAAGGTTAAAACGATATTCATAGGTACAAAGAGCAGGGGCAGACTCACTCGTTCCGAAGCCTGTCGAACCAAAGGTACCCCCTGTGGTATTGGCGGTACCGCCTCCAAAGGCCCCTAGACATCAGCATTTAATACGAGTGGACGCGAAAGAAACACAGCCAACACTTACCGAATCCAGACTGTTGTTGCGGCTGTGGCTGCTGCTGCTGAGGCTGACCGAATATGCTCGTAGTTTGCTGGCCTTGTGGCTGGCCAAACCCAGTGGTTCCAAACCCTACTCGAGTGTGAGATCTACATGGCAAATAACAACCAGATAGACGCGACTCCATACCTGTCGATCCAAACGCGCCCGTCTGCTGAGGCTGAGCGGGCTGTCCAAAGAGCCCAGTGGTCTGTTGCGCGGGTTGTTGCTGCTGGCCTTGTTGCTGGTTTTGTTGTTGGTTTTGGTTATTCTGACCCCATCCTGAACCAAACATCTTGAAAGTCGGTTGTTACTTTCAAAGTCCGGGGTTGGATGAGCAGAGTGAGAGTTGTGGGGGATGGAGAGAGTGCGAGGGTCAAGTATTTATCGACGCGGTGGTAGAGAACAAGAGGCGCCGTTTGAATCGCGTGTTGTATCAGGGACATACAGGTTGTTTAGGGCCGGTGGCAATTTGACGTCTTAACTGACTCACCGGACTGGCACGGCCTAGGTGGTCTCTCTGCAACTTGGAGCAGACTTCATTACTTTCATGTAAGAGATTGAAGACTTTTTGCTTAGAAATACATCATAACTACCATTTGAGGGAGTCACCATTAGCACTGCTCTTTGATACTTTTAGCCAATCATTCTGCGTTCTCGGAACCGAGAGTCTAGTTCTAATGACGAACAACTCATTTGTCGAGTCATTTGCACAGCGGACCAGCGCTCAAGGTCTCGATTCCATACAGCACTTACTTGAACCGAGCTTGATTGGCTCCCGTATTTCAGACCAAGTCACGCGCATGGTTCGCACGATATGTTGACGCATGTAGGGTCGCACGGCGATCTGAACGCGGCCAACGCCAACTCTACTAAGTTAGCTCTTTGACACCTTCCGACTAATTGCTTTTGCGCGGTAGTTACAATTCACTCGGCCGGTGCCTTTTAGTCATTAGCTGGCACGTCCCGGCTGTTGGTAGATTGACGTATACTTAGGCGAGTGGCCGAGCTGTTCTACTGCTTGCGCTTTGCTAAATCTCTCACTCCAATTTGCAGAAACCCACACACTCTTTTATATCTCAAATGTATGACTTTTTTCAAGTATTACGCGTTATACTGAGCTAATAAGTTGGATATCTTTTCAGTTTATGGCTTCACCGCGTACCTCCTTGGACGATATCCGGCCGTCGCGTCTGCCCACCCCACGGAGCTCCATGTCCATTGACCCAACACCTCCCACCTCACCCACAGCTTTTCGCCACTCTTTCCACGCGAGGTCACCCAACGCAACTCCACTACCCGGCAGCCAACCCTCTCCGCGTCTTCCAAGCTCGATCCCAGCCTTCATGGCCCGCAAAGTCTCCAACCCGCTCACCGTAACTCCCAACCGCACAAACTCAATAGGGTCGACAAACTCACCCGTCGCTTCGTCAAAACTCAACATAACCAGCCCAGTCGCCGCGTCCAAGAGCCCCAGACCGACCGTCTCGCGCACCGCACAGGGACAAAGTCAACAAGACAAATCAAACTCCAGAGACGCGCCTCGTTCGCGGACTACCTCGGGCGTGTCAAAGACTTCGACTAAGAGCAGGTCCTTGGCTTCTCGATCCAACAAATCGGCTACGAAAGCAAAACAAGAACCACCTCCGTCGCCTAGCAAAAAGAGCGGCGCCCAGCAGCTCCCACAGCCCGAATCGCCCATCCAACCAAGTCCAGTTAAACCAAAACCACGACTCGCGGGCGTCACAAACGGTTCTAGTCCGGCCATGTCCACCCCGTCTCGTCCTCCGCACAAGGCCCCGGGATCGCGTCAAACGTCGAACGTGTTCCCGCCGCTGGATACGCCTTCGCCGTCTCGGTCCCAGAGAGAACCTCCCGTACCGAAAATTCCGGCTGTTGTTTGGCCTGCGAACGATAAGCGGTCTTCGAATGATAGACAGTCGACTGCGAACGGGTCGCTTGGGCAGGATTGGAACCCGAGCGTGCGGATGGGACATTCGGGTCCTGCGAGTGAGGTGTATGGTATCCCGCTTGGGAGCGAAGGGTTGCCACAGTTTAGGCCTGAAGATGATGAGATGACGATGGAGCTTATTACTGAGGTGGACGATGGCGGCGAGTTGGACGAGGACGTAAGTGCTTTTTCGTGTACTTTGGGGTGTAGTATGATTGATGAGCGTGTGGTGACTACAGATGCAAGCCGCGTTGCACACGGTTCATATCACGCACGTCAAGAAACTCACGCACTATAAGCGTTTGCTAGAAGGCGCACAGACGTCCTCTGCGTCGCAGCTTCATGCGTTGCAGGCGGAACTGAGGATGCTGCGAACAAAGTTGGAGGAAGAGAAACGGCGAACGCAACAGCTTGAGATGGTGGCTAACAAACATAGAGAGGAACTCAAGACCGTTCAAATTGTGCGTTAAATCTTTTTTTATTTTATTCCGGTACTAAATTAGTTTGAATCTTTAGCGCTCCGCGATGCAACCCGTTAGCATGTCAGGCTCATTGGACCTTTCAGCTGTGCTGAAGGGTGATGGACAAGGTGGCTTCAACGAGACGGAGATTCGCAAAGTGATCCGCCAGATGAAAGCTTCGGATAGGCTTCGATTGTAAGTCGCCTTGCTAAGCTTTCCAGACTGGTATCTCACGACCTAATTTAGGATTCACATCATTCTTGATTGTAAGTTTCACACCTATTTCTTACTAGATTAACCTAACTTCATAAATTTATTAGCATGTCTTCCCGGTGACATCTCAGGTAAGCTCCTAGACGCTACTTCTTCATGCTTCAACTGACACGATTATCTTGTAGCAATGATTCGCATGCTCGAAAAGTATGCTGCATCGACCTTTGACATTATCGGCAATCTCCCTGAAGACGTAGCGATTCGTATACTACGAAACTTGAACGTTGTTGAACTGCTTGACGTCGAAACTGTATGTCTTTAAGCTCGGGTGTTGCGCATATATTCATAACCTTTAAATTTAGGTTTGCAAAAAGTGGCATTTGCTCGTTCGTCACCCGGCCGTTTGGAGGCACATGTGTATGCAATTGACTTCGACGGACCCAGTTCCGTTGAGGCCACCTCCTAATCCTGAAGATTGGTATGTCAATGATCCCATGACGTTCATGATTCAAAATTAAGTAATATCATTTTAGGGAGCCGCTTTATCGCTCGCTTCACCACCGCGAACGCAACTGGGAGACGGGTCAAGTACAGTCCATTCGTTTCCTCAAGGGCCATACCGGGTTCTGCACCACGCTTCTGCTTAAAGGCAATCGTCTTATCAGCGGTAGCTACGATGAGACCATCCGGGTGTGGGACGTGAGGTCTGGTGAAGAGAAGAAGTGTTTGAAAGTCAAGGCTATCAGGTGTGTTTGTATCCCACTCGGTGCGAGGGTCGTATGACTGATTGTTGTATAGCTGTTTGGATTTTTTGCCTGACGAAGAAGTGCTCGTTGCTGGGTTCCACGACGTTGGGTGAGTTTTCAGCCATTATTTACTAGGTTCTAGAACGCTGAATTCGTGTTACAGCCGCGTGCAAGTGTTTTCGACCGTCACCTGGGCACCGATCCAGACGTTGCAAGGCCACTTGTATGGGATTAGGGCTGTTGCGCTGTCTCCGCGGTATCTTGTCTCTGCGGGCGCGGACAAGGCGTTGGTGTGTTGGGATTGGCGTGCTGGGCAGAAGGTATGTTTTTTTTTATTTAAAAAAATCTGTTTTGCTGGGGGGTTGGCTGAGATGTGTTGTAGATTGTGCGATTTGGACAACAGACTAATCTGAATATTGGAGTCCAGATTGTTGATGAGGCGGAGGGACGGATTGTGGGTATTACTGTGGACGGTATTGTCCGGACGTTCTCGATTCGTATGTTTTGGTTCCACCGTGTCTTGGACGAGTTTGATTAACTTGAATCTGTAGCACGTCGTGAGATGTTGAGCCAGTTTAAGCTCTCCGGGCTTGGAGGAGGCGATCCTGTCCTGTCTGCTCGTTTGAGTTCCGTGGGTGTCGGTTCAGCTAACATGCTTCAGTAAGTCCCGTTCACTCAAAAATGCATCTTTGCTTATGTGCCTTGGAAAGATGGTTTGCTGCCAAGGGCAACCAAATGACATGTGCGACGAAGAATCTCATTCTCCACCTTGAACACGAAGACATAGATCCCTCCCCAGCCGGACCAAGCACCTCCACCGAAGACCTCCTCGACACTCCAAACACATCCTACCGCCACCCCTCAGGCCCACGTCACAGCCTAGCCGTCCCACGCCCCGAATCACGCGCACGCACCCCAGCCCGCAAGTCCATGGGTATGATGCCGATCAGTCCCGCTCCAAGCCGGATGTCCAACGTGTTCACGCCCGCGAGGACGGGTACGTCCATGGGCGGGTCGTTGCCTAATACGCCGAACAGGGAGAAGAAGCCTGTGAAGCCGCCGGTGTTGTTGAGTGTGGTTGAGACGCCGGATGTGGCTGTTGGTGCTGTTGATCCTAGGAAGCGACGGGTTGCGACGAGTACGAGGTTCTCGTCGAGGGCGGGTGCTGATAGGAGGGTGAGTACATGCGTGTTTAAAATGATATTTGAACTATACAGACTAAAGAATCACTTTAGATATTCGTGTCGACGTACAACTTGCCTATGTCTCGTGCCAAGGACCGCGTGGATGATGAAGAGGATGGTGAAGAAGTCCGGGAGGGACCTGTTGTCGACTTTGATACTGATATCTCAGCTCTAACGGGCGCTTGGTCCGCGTTGGCTGACGATCATTCCGAGGAGGGTTGGCCTGCTCATTTGGGCGTGCCGTCGGGCTTCAAAGGACTGGCGACGCCAGAGAAGAATCCGATGGCTATGGCTTTGTCGCATGAGGAGGTTGTGGTTGGAACTGCGGATGGAACGATATAGTAAGTGATCGCTTATAAGTTGGATGTTCCATATGCTTAATCAGGGTTTTTGAAGTGTGATGAGCTTTGTGGGATACCAGTATCGAGCAACTGTAGAAAGGGAGGCCGTAGACGTAGTGCACGAGGAAGAGGAAGAAGAGGAAGAGGAATAAACATTCTTTTTTGAGTCTTTTTTCGTTACATGATTAGTTGATTCTATGCTAGATACATACCTAGTTGCACTGTTAGCTTTCTTTTTACATTGGCATATAGTTTGGTTCCGTTTTTACTTTACGTTGTCCGCGCGCTCGTTTGTTCATACCAACATATTGTACACTCTGTACATACTTTTTGTGCACAAAAGTGGTTCAAGCCGTCTTGTCTCTTTGCTTCTACAAGGCTACTACGGGGGCAAATTGGAATGCTCGATCGGCGTGAAACTACCAATTGTATGAAATACGGTTTCAATACTAGCACATGTTTCATTCGGGTTCTACCGCATCGTACGTATGACTAGATATGGTGCGCACGTCCGTAAGAGTCTGTTGGCTGCTCAAAAGGCTGAAATGAAACAAACACGGCCCGGGGAATAGCCATTGACAGTACGAGCTACCGGCAAAGCCAACAGTGTACTATCTTCGGACTCAAGGGTCCTCCCTTCCTCCCGTTCGAATGGCAACAGTACGAAGCTCCGTAAACAAATGGACGTTGCTCCTCAAGAGTGGGTGGAAAAAAATCATGCTCGAGATCCTTTGGCTCCTGGCGCTGTGCGCCTCGCGGTTCGACTTGTGTTCGCGTAACGAGTGATAAACGCATTTCACAAAACGGAAAACAAGAAAAGACTATTCAGCACGTGATATCGCTGTTGACCCCCTTGTTAACGACTGCTTTTCTTGTTTTGTTGCTTGCTCTTTTGTGGGTTTATCCCCGTGCGGTTCGACCTTGTGTTCGTGTAGCACGCTAAATATGTATCCAAAAAGAAAGAAGAACTGTTCAGCACGTGACTAGGAATGCTCTCACCCTGTTACGATCCACAGAACAGGAATTGGAAATGATGAGGCTCATCTCGCGCAGACCTGCCGAATTTATTCCAGTAGCAGTCGGCGCTTGGGGGCCAAAAATTTTGCACTCATATCTCTGTAAATACATGCGCTAAAAATAAGAAAAAACTGGAATAGTGCTCTTATTGCAGTCCTGCAGGTGCTAGAAAGAAAATTCGCATGAGAAATGAACGTTTGGAGTACCGGTTCTGGCACTGCTGGGTGGCAGTGCAGCATCATGAAACGGGCAACCTAAGTTATATCCAACCAGCTTGTGCAGGTGCCACATCGTTGGTCTGTCAACCATCCTCTCGACGTCGCCCCCCCCCCCCTGCCCCATCGGCGCCGCATCCGTCATCAAAACAAAGTAGATAAACGACGCCTTTGGACCACGAAATGCTGAACCCAATCTCGTCTGAGCCGTACACCAGCTCGCACAAGGCAAATACAGAAGTGCCCGTTACCACTTATGCCGACGCCTATTGTAGGATGCTGTCGCTATTGACTCTTGTCTCCCTGCGACCGGGACGAACCTCGAGCTTCCTACTCACAAACGCACCCCGGCGACGCAACCGACTCCACTCCCCAAGCTTCTACAAGTACTCACCCATCGCACCTCTCGTCAACACACTGCTGGGTCGCCTCACCTATCGTCACGCTGTCTGACGATCCAGGGCTTAGACCGGACCTGTTTAACTTCTCAAGGTTCACGAATATGACAGAGTCCGATTGTGCTTGACGCCGCTAAATGGGAACTGGCCTGGACACAACATGGTCGATCTGGTGAGCATCCTGGTGCGACTGGGCATGGAACCAAGTGCTAAAGCATTGAGCTCATGTCACAGGCAGGAGTGAAACTATTACGTCCAGTGGGTTAAATGGTGGGCAGACAGCGGGAAGCACAAATTTTGAAAGGTAAGTTTTTGCCGTTTTTTCAGTGGCATGTTTTCTTTAATGTGTCTCATAGTGTAGGGGCCGTTTTTGATAAAGATGGAGAGGTTTTTGGGAGGGTTATAACAAGTGGGTAAGTTCACAAGTCTCATTCACATATCCGGCGGTTTGTAACAATAACCAACTATTCACAGATCTGTGGGAGAAAAAAACCGATTAATCACTCAATTTCAAAGCTTGACTCCTCTGGGCCGCAACAGAAGCATTCCAGCAAGGCGAACATAGCGAAAGCTACTTCAACTTGCTCCCCAGATACTTCCATATAACCGTTCGCCGTGACGGTTTGTCTCAATCTCCCCACTTTAGCCGTACACACTAAATGTTATCTGAATCAGAAACTGAAGAAATGTCCACCTTGTATGCGACACACAGCGAAACTGCTAGACAGGTGCGACAAGCAGGTTTATTAGGTGGGCATATCCATTAGGTAATCAGGCGCCGTCTGATCAATCAAATTATAAAGAAACCAACCACGGGCCTGCTACCTTCTATTGAGTGAGTGAGCAACTTGTATATACTAGTATTTTTCTAACCCTGATACAGCGCGGGTAGCCCTGTTGCTGATATATTTGACGCTAAGGTCAACGCACCAAGGACCTCCAACTCGCAAGAAAAAGGCACTGCCACAAGGTATACCGTTGAACGCTGTCCACTCGTTCTGGTTGTGATAACAATGCACAGAAGGACTAAAGCATAGCGAAAACACTATATATATATAGAATAACGATAACGAACAGCGAGTTGCACCCACATCGACACTTCAAACCGAATAATCCACCTTGATACACCTGCAGGTTAACCTCAAGCCGGACAGAACAACATTGCATTATTGGACTGTAGGCTCCTTGCGTGCGTACGACTATATTCCGATTTGGAAACCTATTAGTCCTGTACTGGAGATCTTCTCGCGACCACTCACAAGCGGCCCAGTGAGTAACGATCGTCCTGATGAATGGTTTGGCTGACGCACGGAAAGCTATCTATGTGGCAGCTTGCACCTCAAACATCTGTTATGAGACAAAAAAACGACCATTTCAATGTGCACAAGCCGCATGACACGAGAATTCTAATAGCTCCGTTGGCGAATGTACAACGCGCGATTGTCAGCTCTGGAATGGTGAGCGCTATAGCGTTTTCTGAGAAAATCAGAAACTTATCATGAGGGAATAGGATGCCCAGCGTGTTGTTTCATGTCTCAACGACCACGGCTGTCAGGATATAACCCAGGAAATCGATTTCTCTACCATAACGGAATGTGAGATTCGGCGCGGTGGGTTTGGCCGAGTTTACCAAGCCCGAATGCGCGACGGCAGGAAAGTAGCGGTCAAAGCTTTGATTCAAGTTGTCAACAATCTGGGTGAAACGGACTCTAAAACCAAAAAAGTAAGTATGGCGTATTCACGTAAATAGCTAGCCACACTCTAATAATGGCAATCCAGCGTGCGGGGAGGGAAGGCTATAACTGGTCGAAGTTCAAGCATCCCAACATCCTGCAACTACTAGGAGTAGCACGACACAACAGCCAGGTCGTCTTGATATCCCCTTGGATGGAGTGCGGGACTCTCTCGGAGTATATTTTGCGCTACCCTGGAGTCAACCGCTGTGGTTTGGTGAGTGCTCCAAAATAAATCTGAACGATTGTGCCTCATAAGTGGTGCTTAGGCCTGCCAGGTAGCTGAAGGGCTCACGTATATGCACAGTATTGGAGCGGTAGGTGTTCCTATCAAAGCCAAAATATCCCCACGCTCAAAGTCCCCGCGTAATCGTTTAGGTGCATGGGGACGTTAAAGGCGTAAGTGAACCCGAGGCGCGGTGCAATCACTTGAATGACACAGAACGTCCTGTACTACCCAGGCAAACGTCCTTGTCTCGGATAACGGTACCGCAATGTTGGCCGACTTTGGGAGTGCGGTTCTAGAAACCTACTCACTTCAATTCACTCCGACTGGTGCCGCCGAATGCACAGTTCGCTGGGCGGTGAGTCATTACTCTTCAATTTAATTCCACACTAAGTAACTTCAATTGTTAGGCTCCTGAAATGTTTGACGGGGAGATTTTACGCTCCATGGAGGGGGATGTCTGGGCATTAGCAATGGTATGTCTCAGGTGATGTCGAACGAAATAGGCTATTGATGAACCGTCTGGCCTTTGAAGACAGTACTGGTACATGTTTTTTCGCTCCGATTTTTTAGCTGCTACTTATTCAGTCATAGGAAATTGTGACAGGGAAGCCCCCATACGGCGACCTCAAGTACAGCGGAGCTGTAATACGCCGAATTATTTCGAAACAGCTACCTGAGCGGCCAAACGCGCAACTTCCACCTAACAGCCCTTTCGGAGACCGACTCTGGGAGCTAATGACGCTCTGCTGGACCTCTGAACCGTCATCTCGCCCGACGGCTGGGTATGTGAGGGACTGTGTGAGTACGATATTCGTCTTAATACAAACTTAACGTTGATACCCTCTTCTGCTAGCTGAAGGCAATTGCCACCATTGAGGAATCTACTCCAGGCACCGAATTTTCCAATTAATCAGCTTTTTTTTGGTTGTTTTGTTTACCGCCATTTCGTTAACTATTGATACGCATTGCTGTCCTTAGTTATCGATCTCGTGCGCCCGACAAGTATTTATCTATGGTGCGAATTACTTCATTAAATTCTTGCTCATGAAACACTATATATGGTATGCCCAGTAGTTAGAAGCCTGTCAGTTTATGTACATATGTCAAACAAATACTTAAGAACTCCTACCAAAACCCCCTAACCTCTTCTACCTTCTCAATCACTCCCAACCTTGGTGTAGTATAACATTGCAAAGATCTCTCGCTTCCATATGGGGAGAATCTATTGGGTTAACATCTCGCCTTTTAACGCATCTCATAGGGCCATCCTTTTTGAGTCTTTCTTCGTTACCGATTGACTGCTTCTATGCTAGGTACATACTTAGCTCCGTTGTTGACTTCCTTTTGCATAAGCGCACGGTTTGGTTGTGTTTTTACTTTGCGTTGTCCGTACTCGTTTGGTCATAACCCACATATGTACCGCATACCCCGTACATACCTTTTGGTGCATAAGAACGATTTAAGTCACCCTGATTGACTGATAGGGGTCACTTGTAGCACTAGAGAGTGCGAGTATGTTGAGCCCTCAGCACAAAAGTATATGGAGCATTGGATCAAATACGGACCACTGAAGTTAAGCTGGGATTTCTATGTTTGACCCAAAGGACTGAAATACCAACTTGGATAGCTCGTATTTGATCTGATCCTGCATATGCTTTGAGCTCAAGAGCTTAAAATGGCTATGCTACTCAGCGCTGTAACCTCGAGTCGTTTGTTGCTAATAGTGCCATGTGCGGCAGTAGAAGACTCGAACTACAGGCTATGGTCTAGCATTGTGCTTTAACTTGATTATGGGACGGACCTAGCCTTAATGAATTGAGGGATTTGCCACGCACCCTGCGCATATCCTGACAGACTGCTAGTTTTGCGGTCACTGGAGAGTCTTGTAAGTCAGGATACATGTCAGATTAAGATTCAGACGAGAGCAAGGGGCCGGGGCTTGAGAAACGTGACGTAAGGTGATATATAGGTTAAAGTCTATAAGGCGGTCTACTTGCTGCTTTATTTTGTCTCAACATCGAAATACGAAAAGTAACTCGCAAGCTACAGCATATAAATAGAGTCAAGAATCAAGAATGTCCTCCAAAGGCTTCACACTGAGTTATCAATGTTGTCTTGGAGCGTTAGATGCATGATATTGTGGGCGAGAAAAACTGCGGGCCACGGCTCATGCGGAGGCACTTGATAGCACCATATTGCCGATTGGAGGAGTATGTTCACTTGAACCTTTGTGCTTACGTGTTCTTGTGTGGCTGCAGGCTCGCAGCCACCCCCGCAGTCTGGTCACGTGTACTAGCCGGCTGCCGGCCTAATTCGGAATCTTATCTAGATTCACCGATTTCTCCCCACGCCGGCGCCTAGCTAGGTTCCGGGGTTCCTCGGGCTGGTCCGCTAATCTTGTGGACAGAATCACAGACTTCTCCCTTGCTCAAGGCCGTGACACTAAAGCCCATCCCGTCGCCGTTGCCACCTCATAATCAACCAAACTAGCTGAATATGTCTTCAGGCCATGGGATGGTATCTCGGTCGCACCTATCAGGTCGCACAAGGCAAATAAGAAAACTTCTGTTCGTTGTCAACCATGCTGACACTTATCGCAGGACGCCATCCTCATCGACTCGAGCATAACTGCCTCACATGGTTCGTCTCTAGGGCTCATACATTCTTGACGCAAACATGCCGCCCAACCTAGAATCAACGTTGGTAACACCACTGACCCGGCTCTGTCTAGTCTAAGTTTATCGCTACTAAAACCACTCATGTCGTAGCGCTTCGACTCCGGTCTTAAGATCTAGTGCTTCGACTCTTGCAGCCAATGTTTCTACCTGACGCCGATATCTGGAGCGGTGCACAAGGATTGCCTTTTACTCTCGCTTCGTTACCTATCGCTCCTCTCTCAACGCGTCGCTGGGTTGCTCCTTCCTATCACCACACTGCCTAAAGACCAAAGTTTAAACTAGGCCTATTCAACCTCTGGTTTGGGAGCAAGCTTTGTGATGGCATACGCTGGAGCCTGATTGTGTTCGACAAGGCTAAATGGGACCGGTCTATACACGGTGTGGTCAGTTCGGCGACTGAGCAGACGGATGGATACTTCTGGTGCGACCGGACGCGGATTACAAGTTTAAAAGGGTAGCGCAAATGGTGTAAGGACGTTGTTTTAGGGTTACAGTAAGAGGTTGGGACTTTGTAAGTTTAGCTCGTATATTCAGCGGTTTGGGACGATGATTAACTCTATAGATTTGTGGGACAACCAGGCCCAATTCCCGCCTAATTTCGGACTCCAACTCATCCAGACTGCTACAGAAGCGTTCCAACTAGAAGAATTCTTCAACTTGCTCCCCAAGATAGTTCATCTGAACCCCCTCATCACTGGCGATATATGTTGAATACGGCTTAGGGCTACCTCGAACAGAACGCTCGATATATGCACGTTCGTGGTCCTCAGCGCAGTTTATGGTCGCGGTACACACATCAGGTTGATTAGGTAATCGACCGCCAGCGCGACCGACCCTATCAAATTCTTAGTTGGTAAACCAGGACACCACACTTCCTTTCTATTAAGTGGGCACGTAACTCCCATCTGTCATTATCTCACCGAATTTAACGCAGCGCAGGTCTGCGCGACATTGATACACAGGCCCTGCCGTTATCACCCGACACCAAGGCCAACACACCAAAGATTCCAAGTCGCAAGGAGAGAATACTACTTGATTGTCACGAGGTACCGTCGAGCATTGCTCACTGATTTCGCTTGTGATGAAAATGCATAGAAGGGCTGAAACATATTAACAAGTCGAACATATATACGCGGTGACGGTGACGAACAGTGAGTTGCACCCATATCGGCACATCGATGTACGGACACAGGCTAACTCCAAGCCAGACGGAACCACACTACACTACTGGATTGTAAAATTCTTGCGTACATACGGCTATATCCCAATCAAAAAACCTGTTACAGTAGAGCTCTTCGCGCAACCACTCGCGAGCGGCCCAGTGAGTGACGATTATCGTGATCTAGAGCTTGGCTGATATATGGAAAGTCACCTGCGGTGCAGCCCACACCTTCAATACTTGTTATGAGCCAAAAAAGCGACCGTTCTAACGTGTACAAGTCACACGACACGAAAGTTGTGATCGCTCCGTTGGTGAATGTACAACGCGCAACCATTAGCTCTAGAATGGTGAGCGCTATAAGGTTTTCTGAGAAAGCCAAGAACTTATTGTTGAGTGAGTAGGATGCCGAACGTGTTGTTTCGCTCCTCGACGACCATGGTTGTCAGGATATAGCCCAGGAAATCGATTTCTCTACCATAACCAACTTTCGGATTCGACGCGGTGGGTTTGGCCAAGTCCATCAAGCCCGAATGCGCGACGGCAGGAAAGTAGCCATCAAAGCTTTATTTCAAGTTGTTAACAATCCGGGTGAAACGGATTATAAAACCAAAAAAGTGAGTATACCGTGTTAATATGGCTAGCAACACTAATAACGATAACCTAGCGTGCAGGGAGAGAGGGCTACAACTGGTCGAAGTTTAAGCATCCCAATATCCTTCGGCTACTAGGGGTGGCACGACTTGGCGACGAGGTTGTCTTAGTATCTCCCTGGATGGAACGCGGGACACTCTCGGAGTACATTCTGCGCTGTCCCGGAGCTAACCTCTGTGATTTAGTGAGTGCTTTAAGATAAATCCGAACATCCGTGCCTCATAAGTGGTTTGCATAGGCCTCCCAAGTAGCTGAAGGACTCACATATATGCACAGTATTGGAGCGGTAGGTATTCTCATTGAAGCCAAAACATTCGCGTGCTCAATATCCCGCGTAATCACGTAGGTACATGGGGACGTGAAGGGTGTAAGTGAACCTGAGGTGCAGTGCAATGGCTCAAATGACAAGAAGCGCCTCGTATTACCCAGGCAAACGTTCTTGTGTCGGATAATGGCACCGCAATGCTGATCGATTTTGGGAATACGGTCTTAGAAGTCTATTCACTCCAGTTCACTCCGACTGGCGCCGCCGAATGCACAGTTCGCTGGGCAGTAAGTTATCTTACTCCGCAAGTTTGTTGCATGGTAAATAACTTCAATTCGTAGTCTCCTGAGATACTAGACGGAAAGACCTCGAGTTCCATGGAGGGAGATGTCTGGGCATTAGCAATGGTATGTCTCGGGCAATTCGGGCAAAACAGACCGTTGATAAACTGGCTTTGAAGACTGTGCTAGTACAGTGTTTTTTTTTTCGTTTTCGTATTTTAGCTTTACTTATACGGTCATAGGAAACTGTCACAGGCAGGCCCCCATACAGCAACCTCGAGAACAGGGGAGCTGTAATATGCTGGATCATGTCACAACGACTACCCTTGCGGCCAAACGCGCAAATCCCACCTAACAACTCATTTGGGGACCGAATCTGGACGCTACTGACGTCCTGCTGGGCCTTTGAACCGTCGTCTCGCCCGACGGCGGCGTATGTGAGGGACTGTGTGAGTACGGTGTTCGGTTTGATATAAATTCCTAACGTCGATACCCTCTTCCACTAGCTGAAGAATATTGTTGCTACTGAGAATTGTATCTCAGGGGCTGAATCCTCCAATTAATCAACGCTTTTTTTTGGATATGTTGTTTACCACCATTTCGTTAACTATTGACATGCATTGCTGTCTCTAGTTATCGATCGAGTGCGGTTTGACTTGTATTTGTTTACAGTGCAATTATTCTATCTGAACATCGGGAATTCCGAAAAAGCGTGATTGAGCGAAATTGTGTATGATCGCACACATCACGCTGAGGACGACCACTGTGGCCTTCAGTCCCTCAAACTCCCTACCACCCTCAGAGCCCTTTGTCATACCCATCTCTAGCGCCAACTACTTCGCTAACTTCTTACAATGTAGGGCCTGACTCTGTATACCTAGTTGGTTAAACTTGGAGCTCCTGTGGTTTCGGTTCGTACCGGTTCGGTTTGAAAACCGCCGGCTCTTACGTAAGGAGCCGAGCCGCAACCGAACCAAACCGCCGTTAGCCGAAACGTCAGCATCCATCCTACAATTCATACAGCATACCCTCTATTATTATCCAGAACTAGTGTTCACGCCAACCAAGAGCGCAAGTGAACTTGGTGCGATAACACTGGCACCTGCACCGTTCCTTCCCTTGCTCTCGTGGCTGTCTGGCCCGAAGCCTCACCAACTAGGATCAACGTGCAGTTCAGTATTAAGAAGTCATAAGCTCTGCTAACGGGGTGACAACATGTTCAAGAGCCCGTTCTACATCAGCTCGCAACGATTTATGGGGCCGCTTCTCACCACAAGCTGTCACAACCTCCACCCGAGTCTTCCACGCACGATACAACCTGGAATTTATTTCTATATCTTGTGTATAGTAGTGAGTTTCAACGATAAGAGAAGCCTTATAGCGAATACACACAGCAGCGTTAGCAGGAGCCCAGCCCTCTAGCCTCTCAATCGTCAATATGCGGGTTTGAGTGACCATTTTCAGCTGAAAAGTACTCTAATTAGGGCCCATTGGATCTTATAATGCTCTTGAGGCTTTGTGGGACAGTAGCAACATGATATGAGGGAGGGTAGGTTAAGTTATGTCGAAGTGACCAGACGTATGGTTCGCGTGCACAGTATATACGTCGGCTAAATACAAACCTTATAACGTTACGGATGGCAAACCGAATCCGCGGGAGCCCTACTCCTACAGTGGTGACTTACGAACCATTGAACGAAGTCATTATACTTGATCAGGGCTGCCGTGGGGCAAATTAGCCTACAATTCAGAGTGAAAAGCAACACGCAGCCTTGGCCGACGCGACATAATCACACATCCAACAGGCTGGGTTCCAGTACCTGACACCCGGGCGGCGCTGCAGATCCCCGTAAACAGTGACTCGCTGCGTACGTGGCGACTTGCTCGTGCGGCGAGGCGGAAGAAAGCATCTTAGGGATGGTCGAGAGTGCAGAGATTCGTGAGCGACAGTCTGAGGGTGCCTCGGAGTAACTATTTGTTATGTATTTCTTTTCTATCTGGTGTCTCAAGCATGTGATAAACTACGAGCGAGTAGGAAACAAAAGGGTGTATGCGTCATCTATCGAGCCTAGTGAACGCCACCAGACCGGAAGCTTACTTTCTTAAACGTCAACACGCGCATCGCTCATTAACTATGCGGCATTGATGAACACAGAAGAAGTCTAATTTGTCTTGTATCGAAACATAAGTCCAATGTGTAAATCATGTTTAGTATGGGTTGGAATTTCATGCATACGTCTACGAGCAGCCAAACACATAGCACGGCCTTGGAGCAATAGCAAGGAAAACACCAGTGGCTTGACGATGCCCTTGTGACTACTGTTAGGCCACGAAACTAAATGAATGAGTCGATTCGGGCTCGTGGCGGCGACTACTCACGCAGCGACCTGATTCCGCTATCGATTTGGCGCACGCTTCCTTGGCTTCGTTCGCACAAAGGGCGGATCTCGTAAAGCAGAAGTGGACTTCACCCAGGACTATGATGTTACTAGTTGTTAGCACTGACGTTTCTCAGCGATTTGAGGGCTTACTGGTGGGTGTAACCTCCCAAAGCGGTTCGTGATGTGGTCCCCTTCTCACAGCTTCGAATTTAATCGCGGGCAGGCCTTGTTGCCTGAAAAATTCGTTGACTGCACCCAAGTAGCCCCTGTGAGGAGATTTGGGGTTGAGCATGAGAGGTAGCCGCTCCGGTCTGTTCCAAAAAGCTGTCATGGTGAATCAAGAAAAGGTTGTGAATAAGAGGGACAGGAAGAGGTTCGATGAGAAGAGGTAGTAATCGTGAGGGGGATTGTATACTAGGGAACAGCGGTGCGTGGGGCTCCCTAGATAAAAAAAAAAACGCCATTCATCCAGCTAGATCTAAGGCGGCGATCCAGTCATTGGACATTGTTCTAACCAGTTTGGGACCGATAGCGTAGAACCTAGGCATCCATCAGCGGACCAAGCTTAGCCCATTATGAAACTGTTATCCTCGAAGCATTATCCAGGCGCCGAGGTGGTGGTACGGATTATAAGGGTGGTGATTCTCTTAACGTAATAAAACCAGCGATATATGCATGGAAGCCCGCCGGTCCGGTTCCTGGTAGGAAACCGCCAGATCTCGCCGTGTTGGCGTCGAACCCGATCGACACCACAGCCAAAGTGAACTGTTGTCTCCAGAGTTACGCAGTAAAAGGCATTCTCACTACGTTTAAATAGCCCCCAAAATGTCATTGCTTTGTCTGCAGGCGCGTTGGATTGTGGCGGTATGCGAGCTAGATGGCGGAGACAAGACACGTAATTTCAGACCGCAAAATAAGCTAATATCTCCAGCTACGATTAAAGCAGATAAGAGCATAACAGCTTAGGTACCCTAACGGATGTTATATACACTTAGAAAGGCCGAATCCTAGGGTATACACTTCAGCGACTGGAAACAACATGTGTCTGAGCGTACAATGTATCACGTGACTGTCCCTGACCCAAATAATTTGTGGCTGTACAGGTTCATGGCTACCACTGGGCACTTAGGCCCTGTGCGATATGTACACAACCCATTTCGGCGGGAGCCGTGACCCACTTAGCCCGTGTCTAGTCCATAACCCACTTGCTAAGTGGGCGGACACTCTCCTTACTTGGATTGTGATACCAAAGTCTTCCCCGCCGCCGCCTATGGGATAGCGAAACTAGCCCTATCTTGGTTGTCACACAAGGCAAATGCAAAACTTCTGCTTGCTGCCCGCCGCGCTGACCACTATCGCAGGACGCCATAGTCATTGACTCGAACGTATCACCGCTGGGACCTAATATGATCTTGACGCCAACGTGTTGCCCGACCTAGAGCTGACACTAGCAACACTGATGATCCCGCTCTCTATGTTTGCTACTACTAAGGTGGCTCATCTCGCGCTGCGTCGACATCGGTCTCGAAACATAGTATTTCGACTTCTGCGGCCGATGTTTTCCTAACTGTTATCAAAACTTGCTTCACCGTACAAGTGTCTGCCTTTTACACTCATTTCGTCTACCATCACACTTCTCTCGACACGTCGCCGGGTCGCTCCTACCCATCACCGCACTGTTCAACAACCTAAGGCTCAAACTATAACCATTGAACTTCTGGGTTTCTACGAGCAAACTTGGCGACGATACACACGAGAGTCTGGTTGTAGTTGGCTACGCTAAGTAGGATTGGTCTATACACGGCGTGGTCAGTTCGGCGGCCTAAGCGGACGCACGAGTAGTCCTGATGCGACTGGGCATAGACTCAGAGCACCAAAGGGCGGAGCGAATGGCGCAGGGAGGTTATTTGTAGAGTTATCGCGAGAGGTGCGGACTTGTACGTTCAACTGGTATGTTCAGCGTTTTGGGACAACACTTAATTCTCTACAGATCTATAGGACACAAAGGCCAAGCCCTCACCCAATCTCAAAGTCCAACTCGTTCAGATCGCCACAGCAGCGTCCTGACGAGGCAAACATGGTGAAAGTTTCTTCAACCCACCCCTCGGGGTGTTTCCGTATAACCGGTTCACCACGATGGTTTGTCTCGATCCCCTCCACTTCTAAACATACATATTTCATACCACTTCAACCAGAAACACCTATATATGCATGCACAATCGCCCGTGCGCAGATCTGGTACACGGTTTCTCAACTCAGCAATCAGGTTCATTAGGTAATCAAGTGCCAGTAGAATCGACCCATCAAACTCTTAATCAGGCAAACCACGGCACTACCTGCTTTTATTGGGTGAATACGTAGTTTTCATCTTTTTGTGTCTTGCTAACATTACCGCAGCGTAGTTTTGCGCGAATTCCATGCACAAAGTCTACCATCGATACATTTGACACCAAGGCTAACGCATCAAGGACCTCCAACTTCCAAAGTGAGAATACCACCCGATTGTCACAAGGTACTGCCAAGCATCGTCTATTCGTTCTACTTATGATAACAATGCATAGAGGGCCGAAACACATCAACAAATCAAGTTATACATAGAGCGATAGTAACGAACAGTGAGTTGCAGCATTGGTACTTCAAATCAGGCATGTCATGTTGATGCACTTGCAGGCTAAATCCAAGCTAGACAGGACAACACTGCGCTACTGGACCGCAAGCCTCCCGCGTACATATGGTTATATTCAAATCTGAAATTCATTAGCCCTGTAATTAACATTATGGAGACTTTTACACAACCACTCGCAAGCGGCCCAGTGAGCAACCATCATTATGATAAAGAGCTTGGCTAATGTGCAGAAAGTCATCTGGAGTGCGACCCGAACTTCAAACACTTGCCATGGGGCAAAAAACCGACTATTCCAGTGCGCACGAGCTAGATGATATGAGAACTGTAGCAGGCATGACGATTAGCTCTAAAATGGTGAGTACTACAGCGTTTTCCGAGAAAGTTGTGAGCTGATCAATGAGTGAGCAGGACGCACAACGTATTGTTGCGTGTCTTGATGTCCATGGCTGTTGTGATATAACCCACGAAGTCGACTTCTCTACCATAACAGACTTTGAGATTCGGTGTGGTGGGTTTGGCCGAGTTTATCAAGCCCAAATGCGCAGTGGCAAAAAAGTGGCGGTTAAGACTTTGAGGCGAGTTGTCGAGAGTCCGGGTGAAGATTGTAAAACTAAGGAAGTGGGTATACCGTGTCAATATGGCTAGCAATACTCTGATAATAATTCAGCGTGCGGGGAGAGAAGGGTATAACTGGTCGAGGTTTAAACATCCCAATATCCTTCAGCTACTAGGAGTGGCACGGTATAACAATCAGGTTGTCCTCATATCTCCCTGGATAGAGCGTGGGGCTCCCTTGGAGTATATTTCGCGCCACCCTGGAACCAACCGTTGTAGCTTGGTAAATGTCCTAAAACAATCTAAATGATCGTACCTCATGGGCGGTGCACAGGCCTACCAAGTAGCTGAAGGAGTCACATATATGCATAGTATTGGAGCAGTAGGTGTTCTCGTCAAAGCTGAAACACCCAATGCTCAAACTATTCCGCATAATTGTCTAGGCGCATGGGGACATCAAGGGCGTAAGTGGACCCTAGGTGTGGTGCAATCGCTTAAATGACACCACACGTTTTATACCACCCAGACAAATATCCTCATGTCGGATGGCGGCATTGCGATGCTGGCCGACTTTGGAAATACGGTCCTGGAAGCCTGTTCGCTACAGTTCACTCCGACTGGTGCCGCCGAATGTACAGTTCGCTGGGCAGTGAGTCATCTTGCTCGCAAGTTGGTTGTATGGTAGATAACTTTAACTCGTAGGCACCCGAAATACTCGACGGGAAGATATCGAGCTCCATGAAGGGAGACGTCTGGGCGTTGGGAATGGTATGTCTCAGGTAGCGTCAAGCAGACCAGATCACTGACAAACCGGCTGGCTTTCGAAGACAGTACTAGTACAGGTTTTTCTGTTCCAGCATTCTAGCTGTTACTTATGCAGTCATAGGAGATTGTCACAGGGAAGCATCCATACAGTAATCTCGAGAACTTGGGAGCTGTAGTAGGCTGGATTCTTTCGGAACGATTACCCTTGCGGCCGAACGCGCAACTTCCACCTAACAGCTCATTCGGAGACCGACTGTGGACGCTACTGACGTCCTGTTGGGCTTTTGAACCGTCGTCTCGTCCGACGGCCGCGTATGTGAGGGACTGTGTGAGTGCGGCGTTTCTTTTGCTATGAGATATAACATTAATGTCGATCCCTTTTCCACTAGTTGAAGGATATTGTTGCTACTGAGGAGTACATCAGTTTAGGGACTGAATCTTCTCATTAATTAACTCTTTTTCTCCGGGTGTTTTGTTTACCACCATTTCGTTAACTATCGACTGTGCATTCCTGTTCTTAGTTATCGATTGAGTGTGGTTTGGCTTGCATTTATTCACAGTACAAATTTCTCCATTAGCTTCTTACTCATGAGACATTATGGTCACTGCTAGTGGTTAGAAGCCCGCTACTATATGCACATACTACGTTAAATAAGTGCGTAAAAACTCCTATCGAACCCCTCTAAAGTCTTTTCGCCTTCCCGACCGCTCCCAACTTCAGTGTGGCAAAACATCTCAAAGAATTCACATTTTCATATGGGAGAACCTACCGAATCTATATCTCAAGTTTTGATGCATCTCGTAAGCTTGTTTTTTGAGTCTTTTTCTCGTTACAAAATTGGCTAGCTCTGTGCCAGATACATACCTAGTTGCATAGGCATACAGTTCGATTCCGCTTTTGTCTTAGTTGTCCACGTTCGTTTGGTCATACCAACGTATAGTTGTGTACCCTGTGCATAGTTTTTTAGTGTGTAAAGGAGGTCTAATCGGTCTCATATTATTCTTCGTCACTGGCCCAATCGTCGTAATAATTAGAAGCCCGATTCGAGACAACTTTTTCCATTCCCAGCCCGGTCAGTGGCGATTGTTGTTAGTCACGTGAGCTGGAGCGTATGAGATTCCTCAAGAGCCCCACGCGCGCGTTCCACTCCACCATCATCACCTTGGTAAACCTCCCGGGTTTCGACCCTCACTCACCCCTCGCATTCTACCCGCTAGCTAAAGTACTGTAAAATGGCTGCGCCTACTCGCGCACAACTTGAGAGTTTGAAACGGTCGGCGCTTCAGCAAAAGTGCAAGGTACGTGATGTTACTCCACATTTCTCAGTTGCAAAAGCTTATACGTGTTTAAAGGAACTTGGCATTAAAGCCAATAGCAAGTCTGAAGTGCTCATTGACCTTATTCTCGCGCACTACCAATCTCAACATTCCCAACCGGCCGGGTACGTCGGTTTCCATCATTCTTTTACGATCGACGAACATGGTTGTTCATCTTCCTTTGTTCCCTCGTAGATCGTCCAAACCATCAACATCGACAAAACGAAAAGCGGCGCCCACCGCTGTAGACGAGGATCTTGTTGATGATGAGCAAATCGCTTCCGCCGATAATCATGTCAGCGCTCGGTTGCGACAGTCCACCCGCCGAAGAGGCGCCCACGATCCCGCCCTCCCCCCCGCGAAAACTCGACGTGTCGGAACTAGGACTCGCGTTAAAGTCGAGCCTGCAGAGTCCACTGCTTTGGTTTCTGCGCCGGTTTTGGCCAGCCCGCGCCGTGTTGTTGAGGTTGTGTTGGAATCGCCGAGACGGTTGGCGAAGGGAAAGGGAAAGCAGAAGGCGGTTTCTTCAAAGCGCACGAGAGCGCAGGTGGACGAAGAGGAAGGAAATACAGATGTTGAGGATATTCAGATGCCTCCACCGAAGAAGCGGATGACAGGTCAGTAGTGTTGCCTCTTTTCTCTTCTGGTCAGTCTAAATGTCTGGGATGGATACAGCGGCGAGACCACTAGAGGCGTACCAGACCGGCGCTACCGACATCGAAACCGAAGCTGCTAGTGCTCCACTTGACCTTCAAGCATCTATCCGCGAAACTAGAATAACAGATTTGGAGATGCAACTGCGCAACGCGCGCAAGTCCAACGACGACGCTAAACGTGACCTCAAGGCCCTAATGTCCTTCCAAGCAACCGTCCGAGAAGCTTTCCACGAAGACGATCCAGGTAGTCTGGACCTTCATGACAGCTGGACCTTGCTTGCCAAACTTCGGGATATTACTCCTAAACTGGTCGCGGTATCGAGCGTCGATCTTGAGGGAATTGCGTCTCGCATTGAGTTTGCTGAGGAACGGGCTGCCACCTTGCAGGCTGCAGCTAAGCGGGATCAGTCTGCCATCGCCGAGCTGAAGGAGCGTATACGGGAGCTAGAGGAAGGGAAGAGCGTGATCGGAGACTTGGAGGTTGTGGTTCGACAACTGCAGATGCAGATTAACGCCATCCCCGCCAATCTGGCTCGAAGGTGAGCATGTTCATGGCATGCTCGTGCTAATATTTCCCTAACCAATATTCTTGTAGTGCTCCCATTGAAGACTCTGGGACAGAGCGCGTATGCACAATTATCCGCGGCCCTTCCTGCGACGGCATTGCCTTAGCTTCCGGTTCTCAATCACGACCCGCCTCGAGACTTTCTGTTCCGCCCGAGGAGAATGCGCGTCCTCCCAGTCAAGACCAAAACCAAGGGCGCGCTTCTTCCATCTTAAGGGGGCCACGACCCACTAGGCCACCACTCGCTGAAAAGGAAGGAATACGCGTTGGCCAGCCTGATGTAGAGGTTGAGACTAGCGATCCGCGCCGATCTATCCGCCGTCTTGCTGAATCCTCGCTCTGGAATACTGGTGACAGCGCCCCGCCCTCCCGCGGCCAAAGTACTACTCCCAGCCAGCGAGAAGCGTCTAGCGGAAACCCGACGCCTAGCCAAGGAAAGGGGAAGGGGAAGCTTTTAAAAAACGCGGCCAGGGTGTTAGATACCGTGGAGGAGGTCGGGGACACAAGCCAGGAGCAAGCGCTTGCCATCGTTGCGCCCACCATAGTAACCTCGAACCTACCTGTGCAACAATCTCCTGGTGCCAATGATGCTTCCGCCTCAGCTTCAACCTCAACCTCGAGTACATCCGCGACAACAGAAGAGACCGCACCCGAGCAGCTACCCAGCCCTCCACCAGTACCCAACTCCTTTTTAGCCATTCAACCTCCGCGCAGCCCAGCACATTTCTTTGATATCGGCCATGGTGATCCACCCGGCAGCCCACCCTCTTCAGCGACCAAATCGAGTTCTAAGGCGCCAACAGTCCAGGGATCTAGCCCGACGCGCAGCCTCGTCCCCCCCAAAGCCAAGGGCAACGGGCCTATTGTTCAACTCCCGTTCAAGCTTATCGCGTCGCCAACCAAGTCGCAAGACGACTTAACTCGACCGGCAGCTCCTATGGGACGGGTACCAAAGGCCCCGCGAAGTCACCAGCTGTATGGCCGGCGTAACGGCGGGTTGCGGAAGACGACAAGCGATGCCCCTGTAACAGCTGCAAATGTGTTCGGTTTTGCATGGCCTGGCGCGTCATCCTCCACTGTGTCCACCACGAACGGAGGCTCTTCGGGTGCTGCTCCTACCCAACTCGATAATCCGGCTGGCTTCATAACGCCTGAACGGCTTGGAAACAATTTCAATCTGTTCCCCTCAGCGCGCTTCGATTTCGGGAAAACACCAGGCGGGCTGGCTTTCAAGGCTACCGGACGACCAGCTCCGGGTACTCCTGTTGCGACTACGACCTTGTTTGGCACCGAGGTAGCACGAGACGATCGGTTCGCAGATCTACCATATGATCTGGACACGAGTAGGAACGGCTTGTCGTGGGAAGAGCCTGTGCTACCGCCGTTGCCCACCCCACTTTCGCGCAATACGACTGGTGGAGAGACCAGCGTTTGAAAAAATGGTTATGTTTTTTCGGACTGTTTTTCTTTTTTTGGAAGTTTCGAGTTTTTTTTCGTGAGTTATTCGATTTGTGTGTTTTAAGGATCATTGTACTACTAGATACTGTAATACTTGTACCGTTTAGAAATTTCGATTTTTCCTCGTGGTTTTTTTCCTGCTCATTCATTGGTTGCGCCCACTGGTCCTGAAGCCGTGGTGATTTCGTTTCGACGACGTTGAGGGTGATTCCAGCATACTCCTCCATCAACCTCCATCTCCCCAAGACCGCTGAAATACGACGTCGAAACAACTTCGAAAATGTAATGACCTTGTCTTATCGGATATCGGACCGGAGGGGTACTGCCACTGGATTAAGCGAAAGCGTCACTTGTTCCCTTCGCAGCTCCGAGGGGACACAAAGCACTTGAAATTTCGTTTACTGCGCTAACGCATATATATAAAGCTAACCTCGGGTTGGGGCATTCCCCACTCCCCGCCTCCTATCCCCCGCCTACCCCAGAATCTGATATCATATTTCAACGTTCCACAGAGAATACTTGACGCTCTCTTTTTTTTCTTACCACCACCATGCGTATGCCAGAGTACCTCCAGACCAACAAGCGTGATGGACGTGCGCTTGACGAGGTCTCTGATGCCGTCGACGATGGTGAGTGCTGCTCCATTGTCCGTTGATGTTCCGACGACATGCGGCGCTGACTGCTGGATATGGGTGTTTCAGTGAACATTGCGAAGCTCAAGGCCTTGGCTCGAGCTGAGATGGGCGACTGGGAGTCTGCGACTCAGTTCGATTCTGAAAAGAATAAGGATACCTTCCGAGACTATGAGGCTGCCTGTGAGCGGGTCAAGTCGTTCTATAGGGTGAGTATACGTTATTTTCAGCTATTTTTAATTCCGATTTTAATATAACGCTTCAACAGGAACAACACACAAAGCAGACTGTCGAGTTCAACGTCCGGAAACGTCGCGAGTTTCAAGAGGGCCGCGGCAAGCGGGCTCGAATGGGTGTCTGGGAAGCAAGTATGTACCACCCAACTGAACAACAACTGTATGTGATTTCTAACGCCCGTTATCGGCTGTAGTCGAGATGCTCGAGACTCTAGTCGATGATTCCGACCCAGACGTGAGCACCCCAACTAGAACACATGTCTGAAATGAAAGATACTAATGATAGCCCCCGAAATAACAGACCGAGCTCACACAGATTGAGCACCTGCTTCAGACAGCCGAGGCCATGCGTCGTGATGGGAAACCCGAGTGGATGCAGGTTGTTGGGCTGGTTCACGACCTTGGAAAGCTGCTATACTTTTTCGGGTCCGAGTGAGTGCCGGTTGTTCGTTGTAGCGTTGAATGGTTTAACTGAATGATACATTTCAATGATGCGTAGAGGTCAGTGGGATGTTGTTGGCGTAAGTAATTCCGGTAGTTTGAATACGCCAAAGTACTAACATTATGTTTCAGGACACATTCGTTGTGGGCTGCGCCTTCCCCGATACCATTGTATACCCTGGTTCGTTCACGGAAAATCCCGATTACACGCACCCGGTTTACTCCACCAAGAACGGCATGTATGAACCCGGATGTGGGCTCGACAATGTCATGCTCAGCTGGGGACATGATGAGGTATGGTCATAAGCTATAGGCGCGATATTTACCCTAATGTATGCGTGCTATTCCAGTACTTGTACCATGTCATGAAGGACCAGAGCTCGTTACCTGAGGAAGGTCTTGCAATGATTCGTTACCACTCGTTCTACCCGTGAGTGCACGCCCAACTGTATAAAGCTGTACTAATTCGCTTGTTGTGTACAGCTGGCACCGGGAGTCTGCGTATGAGCATCTCCTGGCTCCGAAGGACCGAAAGGCTCTGGAGGCCGTCCGGTAAGTCCGCATCCTATACATTTGCGCTATTATCGGTTCTAATAGCGCCCCAATCCCAGCGCATTCAACCCATACGACCTCTACTCCAAGAGCGACGACCCGGTCAACCCCGAGAAGCTCAAACCTTACTACCAAGGCCTTATCGCCAAATTCTTCCCTCCCGAGCTTGACTGGTAAACAAACCAAAACAGACTTTTTACTTTAGTTGCAATCGTAATTCGTTCTTGCGTCGTGTATGGATTTGAAATAGTGTAGGTATAGAGTGTAAATTTTCCTTTTGGTTTCATAGATAAGATACAAGCGGTTTGGCTAAACGTCTGGGATTTTGAGTCCTGCGGCTGTAGCTTTCGCGATTGTCGCTTCTGCCTACACATTAAATAGTGTCAAGTTACCCTCATTGGGCTGAACTAGAGCGTTCGAACGGGTCGCACCTGTTTGAGCATAGGTGCATCGATCATTTCTGCGCCTTTGCCGTCCCCATTGTCGAGTCCAAACGCGCCGACTGATGAGGCGTGTGATTTTTTCATTTGGCTGACGATCTTGGCTGCGCGAACAATTTCTGGTGGGGATAGGTATCAGTCAATTCGTATCAAGTTGGGAGGATTTGCCCGGGATAACCTTTTTCTGTTGGGACGAATGTAGACTGGATGATCTGGACTTGGTTCGGATGAATCGCTTGCTGGTTTGTGTGTGGGGTAAAATGGAATTATGCGTGTGTTATATCCGGTAAATCCGGAGAGTGTGGAGGATTTACCTTGCCGTCGTATCCTAGGCGTCTGGCTTCTTCGCATTCTTCACGGAGAATGTTTTCTTCTTTGTAGTTGACGCATACCTTTAGCCAAGGTCAGTCAGTAGTGTTGAGCTGATTTGGGAGGGGTTTCTGACCATGTCGATGCATTTTAGACCGAATGCTTTAGCTGCAGTTGCCATCTGTGATCTGGGGTATAGCAGTTCTTCTCGAGATCGAGTACGGATGATTGATGTATCGGCGCAGTCTGTAAGCTGCCAAGTTATGTACTGAGAAGCTAGTCGGATTGTTGGAGACGACTTACAATCCTCTGCGGCAAACTATGTATTTAACCAGTAAGTCTATTTCAACTTCCAAACCCGGGGGATTGCTCACAAGTAGTGATGACACAAAGACCTGGTCCCCTGCGCCTGACTTGGTAGCTTTCCACCCTGCTATCCTACCTGCATCCCAGAGCCCTCGTGCTGATTCGATTGAGGCGATAATGCTCAGAGGACGACCTGGTATCAAGTCAAGACCATCGTCTTTTCAAGATAGAATGATGTACCTTGTGGGACGTATGATGCTATCTCATCCAGATGTTCTGCAGAATGGATCTTGGGCATTACGATCCCTTGGAGGCCTGAGAATTGTAACTTTAGAACCGGCTAGAGTTAATGCAAGCGTAAGATGCAAGCACGAGAGAGCATGCCATAGTTGTGATGTCATCTTTAAACTGAGGAGTATCTATCGCATTGAGTCGAACGAAGCTGCGTTGAGCATGTCTTTCATCTTGCGCCTATTCTCACAACCCATGCCAGTTCGAATAACAAGTCAAAACGGGAAAGTATGCCCACTCTAAGGAATTCAAGTAAAGACGACCGAGCTCGAGCTTTCTCGTTGGGTGCTACGCTGTCTTCCAAGTCGTATATTAAAGCGTCTGATTCGGAACCGAGAGATTTCTGGAGCATTCGGTCGTTGGACGCCGGGACTGAGTTAGTAATAAGGCGACCCATAGCCGCGCAGGTTAGACGGTGTCTGTGCTGGTTGGTACCTGAAAGGGGAGGCTAACCATAGAGCAGTGATCGCTGAAGTTTTTTGTACTCGGAGGTGGCAGAGTATTTCCTTAGTCCGGTTATTGAGTGGCGGGATGAGGCGCATAGTCTGGACCTGTGAGCGGCGAGCATCATGGTGGTTGTTCGTTACAGGTTGACCAGCTGGTGTAACTTCGATATTTGTAACCGGTGCAACGCGATGCAAAACCTGAGACACTTCGCGCTGCGTCCCTGCAGTGCAAGTAAGGTCGGGCAGCTTACTTTATGTTGTCTTCTAACTGCGGGAAGGGTGGTATACAGAATGTGAAATCAGATACTTGAATATTAGGTATAGCAACAACCACCGATTGGTCGATGTATGCAGTATTGAAAAATAAGAACAAGTCTTCTCACTCCAAACGGCCGAGACGGCACGTCCCACGCCGAATCGCACAACTTGGAGCGCCGGAGATCAGGGGAGACGATAGCGCCGGACAAGCGCGCACTGCCCTGAGCCGGTAATAGCAACGGCACGTGGCTGTGGTTTTTCGCCCCTTGGACCCTTTAGATCGTTGCGCAGCCTCGATTTGGAGGACTACTTTACGCGTCCAGCTTGCTTTCTTCTCGTGCTCATCTTCTCATTTTCTTCTACCACCCCATAATGTCTCGCCCCGTCCTCCAAGCCGACGAACACGGCAACTACCAAGACCCGTTTCACGATAACAATGTCGGCCAGGGCGGATACCCCATGAGCTCCTATGCGTCCTCGCAGGCTCAGAATCCGTTTGCGAGCACGACGAGTCTGCCACAGAGTTATCCTGGAGATACACACGGCAGCTCGCGATATGACCATGACGACGACGAGATCGAGCCTCTTACCACGGGCGGGAAGTATCCTCCCAGTGGGCCAGGAGGGTATGGGCTTTTTCATTCTTTTTTAGGACAATGAAAGGAACGCTTATTGTGATTTTGATTTGACAGATTCATTGACCCTTCTGCCTATGGGAGCCCTTACCATGGCCGCCCCGAGTCGACTTATTCGCAGACGTCATTGACCCCATCTGCGCGTCAGGATGAGCAATGGCGACGTCGGCAAACGATCAAACGCGGCAAGACCAAAAAAGTCGTGCTCAAGGCTGGCAACTTTGTCGCAGACGTGAGTAGCCCTTCATTTTGTGTTTTCAGGGCGCGAGCTTAATGTATATTGTAGTACGCTGTACCCACTGCCGTTGCCAAGGCAGTCGAGGCCAAGTACGCCAACAGTAAGCTCAATCATCTATTCATTTCTATGCGTATCCTGATTTTTCATAGCTACCACAAACGAATTCACGCATATGCGCTACACTGCTGCAACCTGCGACCCCGACGAGTTTACAACCCAAAACGGATGGAGTCTACGCGTCCCCACCTATGGTCGACAAACCGAGCTCCTCATCGCCGTCACCAGCTACAACGAGGACAAGGTTCTCTATGCGCGTACCCTGCACGGTCAGTCTAGACTTAGATTATCGTTTACGTAAAACACTCATATCCTTGATTAAATGAAAACAGGCGTGATGATGAATATTCGCGATATCTGCAAGACCAAGCAGTCCAAGTACTGGAAAAAGCACGCTGAAGAGGGTACGCCTGCGTGGCAGAAGATTACCGTTGCGTTGATTGTGGATGGGTTGGAGGCTATGGATAAGGTACGGATTTCCCCGCCTCATTTATCAGGGTTCAAGGGGTTGACCAAGCGTTTTAGTCTGTGCTTGATGTCTTGGCTACTGTCGGAGTTTACCAGGATGGTGTTATGAAAAAGGAGGTCGATAAAAAGGAGACTGTTGCTCATATCTTCGAGGTGTGTATGGCTCACTTGTTCGATATCCCCTTTGCTGATGCCTAGGACAGTACACCACCCAACTCTCGATCGATGCGTCCATGAACCTCGTCCAACCTCACGGAGAAGACGCAGCAAACCTGGTTCCTGTCCAAATCATCTTCGTGCTCAAGGCCAAGAATCAAAAGAAGATCAACAGTCACCGATGGCTTTTCAACGCGATTGGAAAGATGCTCAACGTGCGTCTATTTCTTACTTCGAGACTAACTATTATTAACGCACCGTGTAGCCGGAGATCTGCGTTCTTATTGACGCTGGTACTAAACCCGGACATAAGAGTATCTATTACCTGTGGGAGGTAAGGCGTATTTCAGTCTTGTGTTTATTTATAGCGCTCAATGGTCGGTCTAGGCCTTTTACAACGATCCTAATCTTGGAGGCGCGTGTGGAGAGATTCATGCTATGATCAAGGGCGGCAAGAAGTTGCTTAATCCGCTCGTAGCCGCTCAAAATTTCGAGTACAAGGTAGGGTTTGGGTCGGGTCGAAAGTTGTATGAGCGCTAAAACAATCTTTGCAGATGAGCAACATCTTGGATAAACCCCTGGAGAGTAGCTTTGGATAGTGAGTTTTGAGTTTAGCCTTGAACTAGGGGTGGTGTACTGATCGTGTATGCAGTGTATCCGTATTGCCTGGTGCCTTTTCTGCGTACCGGTATCGCGCGATTCTTGGGCGTCCGTTGGAGCAGTACTTCCATGGTGATCACTCGCGTAAGTCTTTAGCACGCTGGGTTATGCTGTACTCGTTGCTGATGTTCTTACTACGATGGGTTTTGCTGATTGCGATATTCGACCACGACGTGCTTTATTGATTGTGATATTCGACCGCGGTGTTACTTTCTACTGATCGTCCTTCGGCCATGCTGTGATTTTGCTGATCGACCTCGGCCACGATGCGCGGTACTGATCATGATCTTCGGCCACGATCCAGTCGCCGACCGGCTCGGAAAGAAGGGTATCCACGGGATGAACATTTTCACGAAAAACATGTTCTTGGCCGAGGATCGTATCCTGTGCTTTGAGCTCGTGGCCAAGGCTGGTGACAAGTGGACGTTGACGTATGTGAAGCCTAGTAAGGCTGAGACTGATGTTCCTGGTGCGTTTTTTGCGGATCCAAATTGACAGGGGTGGAGGACTGATTTTGAGAGGGTTTTATTTTGGTTAGAATCGGCTGCGGAGCTGATTGGACAGCGTCGTCGATGGTTGAACGGTTCGTTTGCGGCGTCTGTGTATTCGCTTGTGCATTTTTTCCAGCTGTACAAGTCTGGTCATGGGATTATTCGGTGAGTGTCTCATTCGGATGTGGGGGTCAATCGAAGTTCACTCGTTGCGTCTTCAGCATGTTCTTCTTCCACATTCAAGGTCTCGTAAGTACACAACACTTTCAACAATAGCCTTAAACTAACTGTGCTTCTTTTTAGTACAACGTCTTCTCGCTCATCTTCTCCTGGTTCGCTCTCGCCAACTTGTGGCTCACGTTTTCTATCATCATCGACCTCTTGCCCGATCAAACGCCTGCGATCAACGTGTTTGGTAATGCTGACGTGACGCATTGGATAAATATGGTGTTCAAATGGCTTTATCTGGCGTTTTTGGCCCTTCAGGTTTGTGTCCTTGGAATGCAGTCGCGGTTTTGTGCTAATTCTGGTGGTACGTGTAGTTCATTCTCGCGTTGGGTAATAGGCCAAAAGGAGAACGAATGGCGTACTTTATTACACTTTGGTGAGTCGGAGTAGTTTTGAGGGATTAAGATACGTGTGTTGACTATTTTTGATAGCGTGTTTGCGGTTTTGGCGGTTTACTTAATCTTCTGCTCGTTATACCTCACTGTCCTGTCGTTCAAGGTAAGGACGAGTGTTCGGTCGATATAATCACAGTGCTAATTCACCGTTGGTTTACAGCAAGTATCGTTTAGTGCGAATTCTTCTGTCGGTCAGAAAATAGGAGAACTGCTTTCCGGGACGAACGGCGTGCTTATGGCTGCCCTTGTTGCGACATTTGGAATCTATTTCATCTCTTCTTTCCTCTATGTGAGTTTATTGGCTCAATTACAGGAATTGCGCCACTCAATATGGTGTTGTGTTGTAGCGCGATCCATGGCACATGTTCTCTAGCTTCCCGCAGTACATGCTTTTGGCCCCTAGCTTTACTAACGTACTCAATACCTATGCATTCTGCAACTTGTAAGTGTTTCTTCAACCCAGCTATATTACAGATACTAATAGTATTTGATGTATAGGCACGACGTTAGTTGGGGTACCAAGGGTAGTGACAAGGCTGATGCGCTCCCTTCGGTTGCTTCTACCAAAAAAGAGGGAGCTGCAGCCGTCGTCGAGGATACTGAAAAGATTCAAGAGGATATTGATGCTGCGTTTGAGGAGACTGTGAAGCGCGCTGTTACAAAGATCGATACGAAGGAGGTCGTTGAGAAGCCCACTATGGATGTGAGTATTTGCTAATTGTTAAGTTAGAATAGCACTGAAGTCTTGACCCGGTACAGGACCAAAACAAGACCTTCCGTACTCGTCTTGTTGCTGCCTGGATGTTGAGCAATGCTGGTCTGGCAATCCTGATCGAGAATGTGAACGGATTAAAGACGACCGAGGCTGACCAGAAGGCCAAGCAGAACGCGTATTTCACGTTCATCCTGTGGTCTACGTTCGGTCTTTCGATGGTTCGATTCATCGGGGTGCGTACCTGGCGCATGAGATTCTGGAACGAGTTGCTAACATCCGGTTATAGTGTCTGTACTACTTCTTCCGTCGTAACTTGTTCCGCATGTGCCGACGCAATTAAAGGTCGGGAGAGCAACTCTGGAAAAACAAGCAGGGCTTGTTTATACACAATTTCATTGATGAACGCTGTGACTATTTTGGTTTTGGATGTGAATTTACGATTCGGAATAACTGTCTTTTGAGTGTGTATCAAGTTTTTCTTTGTCGAATTGATCTAGTGTTAGGATTTCGAAAGCGCGTTAGGAATTTCAAACAAACGCCAAGCCAGAAGTCGGCGCTTACGGGATGTGCGAAGCTCACATCGGCCTCGATTTCCTCGAACGTGCGTCGACCACATGCTATCTGAATCCTATGGCTCCTTTTCTCGGAATGCCGACGATGACAATTGTTGTTTCTTCTGTTATTCTTCAGGTTCGGGTTCACACTGCTTGTCAAAGGCTGGGTATAAGACTCCCTTGGTGAAGTGGGAACATGAAGAGCGACGTCGAGTCGTTGGTACCTCCCTCACAACCTAGTCTTGCCTCTACTATCTGGATAAATATGGCGCGGTTGGCTTTATCTCTGCTGCTAGTTGCAGGTACGGCTCAAGTTGTGTTTGCGCTGCCCACGGCGTTTCCTGTGTTCTCCCGCGCATCTACTGCCAAGGGTGTGTACGATATCCAAGGACATCGCGGAAGTCGGGGTGCGACTGTCGAGAGCACGTTGCCTGCTTTCGCATGGTATGCTGCCCCTCTATATACTGCAGTTATCCGTATCGAATGAATTGTTTGCTGTAGGGGGCTGATTTATGGCGCAACTACTCTAGAGATGGATAACGGAGTCACCAAAGACGGACAGTACGTGTGTTTTATGGCTGGTGTTTACGCAAATACTGAGTACATACAGCGTAATTGTGTGGCATGACGAAAGCATTGATTCGACCAAGTGCAAAGATACCAAGCCGGTAGTTCAGAACGATCCGCTATACCCATACGTCGGCAAGGTGTGAATATTTTACCGAGGTTCAGTCTTTCACCGGGTTTACATTTTGTTTAGTATGTTGCGAACATTACGCTTGCGCAAATCAAGACACTTGATTGTGGCTCTGAGCGTCTGGATGGCTTCCGTACGTTCTGCTTGTCGTTCCCAATTGGCATACTGTTAATTTTACTCCACAGCGCTCCAGCTCACGTACCCCGGAACCAAGATATCTACACTCCCTGAGCTCTTCTCGTTCCTCGATTGTGCCGACCCGTTGCATCAAGTCGACCTGAACATCGAGTCCAAGGTCGACGCGCGGTTCCCGAACCTCACTCGCTCGCCTGAGGATTTCGTGAAGCTGCAGTACGAGCTGTTCAAGAAGAGCAAGTACTATGGGCAGATCACGTACCAGAGCTTCGACTGGCGGACGTTGATTCTGATGAAGGTGAGTTTGGCAGCAGCTTAAGAGAGTGAGATGTGCTGATTCAGACGTATAGAAAGTAGACTCGAAGATTCCGCGCGCTGCTTTGCTTGACAGGTAATGTACTGCTCATACGCTATTTGTGTTCTTGATTTCTTACCTCGCCCTTTTCAGCACTACGATCTACGGCCCTTCTAATACTACCTCTACTTGGCTCTCCGGTCTTCGTCCCGATGCCTTCCCCGGTCCTACCCAAGGCGAACAACTCGCCCAAGCCGCACACAGCATCGGTGCGACTCTCCTCTCGCCAGCGGCAACCGACGGAGCATCGGGCTCGCTGGATCCGAACATGCCTGGCTACAAGACGTTTACGACCGCTGAGATGGTCAAGGAGGCACACAAGTATGGAATGCAGGTCAAGCCGTGGACTGTGAATCGGTTGAATATTGTAGAGCAGATATATGCGTGGGGTGTTGATGGGATTATCACGGACTGTGAGTCTTTCGTTTCTGCTTTTCGTTTTTAGGGAAGAGGGCTGAGTAGTTGGCACTTGGTTTGGTACAGATCCCGAAATAGTTCGTCGTTGGGCAGTTTTGAAGGGCATTTCGGTTGCGAAGACGTATGACCAGACTAAAGTCCTTCAGTGTTTGAAAAAGCATATTCAAGTCGTGTAGACAATATGAACTACATAACTTGTACTTCAGATTACGGGCATAGATAGTCGTATGATGGTCACTAAGCCTTGTCTGTTTCAGTAACAGTGCACAGGGCGAAGAACTTGGAATAATCTCTTTTAGAATTGAAAACAAACTGTGCCCATTCTGACGGTACACGTTCGAGAGCTCTGAAAGGCTCATGAGAAGCTGGAGGCTTGTATTAGGGGGTTGAAACGTTGTGCTTTCTACGTTCGTATTTAAGAATCGAAAGCTCACCTATCTCACAGTTTGTGCTTTGCCTGATAATTCCTCGTTCAGCTCACCGCGCATCAGAAGCAAGGTCAGTGGCTCGGAAAGTCAATAAAATGGGAACGCTGGAGCTGAGGCACCTCGAAAGGATCTGAGTGGGTCATTTCAGCACGTTCGTGCTCATTCAAGCCGCTTGCTTCCCGCCACTTGAAGATGGATTTGTTACGGATATGGTTTAGGTTTTGGATGTGTGATCGTAAGATCAATATAGGTTTAGGTCGTATGACGCAAGGTCTCTAATAATTCGGGAATTTCAAAGACGGGGCTTACGGGGATTATGGAAGAGAAGGCGGGCATCGATTTCCTCGATCAACGTGCATCGACGACGCGTTGACGACATGCTGTCCGAGTCTTGTGGCTCCTTTTCTCTGAATGTCAAGGATGATAACTGTTACGTCTCTACTATTATTCTTCGGGCTCGCCGGATCACACTACTTGTCAAAGGCTGGATATAAGACCTCGGTGAAGTGGGGAGTGACACCGAGAACGACATCAAGTCGTTGGTACCTCCCCCGCGACCTTGTCTCGCCTCTAGTATCTGGATCAGTATGGCCCGATCGGCTTTATCTCTGCTGCTAGTTGCAGGTACGGCTCAAGTCGTGTTTGCGTTGCCCACGGCGTTCCCTGTGTTCTCCCGCGCATCTACTGCCAAGGGTGTGTATGACATCCAAGGACATCGTGGAAGTCGGGGTGCGACTGTCGAGAGCACGCTGCCTGCTTTCGCATGGTATTCTATCTCTTCTGGGCAATAGGCTGTCGGTGTTAAATGGGCTGTAGGGGGTTGATCTACGGGGCGACTACTTTGGAACTGGATAATGGTGTCGCTAAAGACGGCCAGTACGCTTGCTTTATAGTTCATCCCTCTGTGGATACTAATTGTATGCAGTGTGATTGTGTGGCATGACGAGAATATCGATCCGACAAAGTGCAAAGATACTAAACCGGTAGTTAAGAACGATCCGTTATACCCGTATGTCGGCAAGGTGTGTTTTACCAAAGTTTAGTCTTTCAATGGGGTTTACGTTCTCTTTCAGTATATTGCGAACCTTACTCTGGCACAAATCAAGACACTCGATTGTGGTGCCGAACGTTTAGATGACTTCCGTACGTCCAGCTTGTCATTCCCAATTGGTGTACTGTTCTAACCTCGTCTCACAGCTCTCCAACTCGCGTACCCCGGGACCAAGATATCTACACTCCCTGAGCTCTTCTCGTTCCTTGACTGCGCCGACCCGCTGCATCAAGTTGACCTGAACATCGAGTCCAAGGTCGACGCGCAGTTTCCGAACCTCACTCGCTCGCCCGAGGATTTTGTGAAGCTGCAGTACGAGTTGTTCAAGAAGAGCAAGTACTATGGCCAGATCACATACCAGAGCTTCGACTGGCGAACGTTGATTCTGATGAAGGTGAGTTTGAGGGCAGCTTGAGAGTTTGAGATGTGCTGATTCAGACTGGGCTGTATATAGAAAGTAGACTCGAAGATTCCACGTTCTGCTTTGCTTGATAGGTAACGCACTACTTATACACCGTCTATATTCTTAGTTTTTTTTATCTCTTTTTTTTTCAGCCCTACAATCTATGGTCCCTCTAACGCTACTTCCACCTGGCTCTCTGGTCTTCGCCCTGACGCCTTCCCTGGTCCTACCCAAGGCGAGCAACTCGCTCAAGCCGCACACAGCATAGGTGCGACTATTCTGTCACCAGCGGCAACCGATGCAACATCGGGCTCGCTGGATCCGAACATGCCTGGCTACAAGACGTTTACGACGGCTGAGATGGTCAAGGAGGCGCACAAGTATGGAATGCAGGTCAAGCCGTGGACTGTGGACCGATTGAATGTTGCAGAGCAGGTATATGCGTGGGGTGTTGATGGGGTTATCACGGATTGTGAGCCTTTCGTTTTTTCATTTTTTCATTTTTCATTTGCAGTGAAGGGAGGGCTAGGTGGCTGATATCCGACCTGGTATAGATCCTGAAGTAGTTCGTCGTTGGGCGATTTTGAAGGGCGTTTCGGTTGCGAAGACGTATGACCAGACGAAGGTTCTTCAGTGCTTGAAGAAGCATATTCAAGTCGCGTAGACTACATGAACTGTGTAACTTTCAGATACGGACACAGCAATAGTCGTGTCATGGTCACCGAGCTTTGTCTGTTTCAGCGGCAGTGCATAGGGTGGAGAGCTTGGAGCAACTTTTTTGAATTGAAGTCCCACTGTTTTGTACTATATACAATTATTTATGCTCCTACCCAGCTACTGCACTCCAAGCGTGCAGCTTGCTATGCGTCAACCTAAATCTCATTCGAATCGTCAGCAGTCAAGATGAAGTTTTTGAAGAACTGGATTTGCTCTACAAATCCGCTCACGCGCGTTGCTAGAAATTCCTGCTCAGAACCGATGCACTATAAATTGCGTGACACGCTCACCTTCATTAATTGTGTGCAAGCCGTTGTGAAGGTCTCTATCGGTCAGATGAGAGTATCGGAAGATGTTTGGCGTAACACTCCAATAATAACGCGTATCTACACCAGTGTCAGTTTTGTCCAGGTGGGCGGAAGAAAACAACCATACCGGTATTCCCACTCATAATCGCCGGGCTCACGGCTGTCTTCTTCTCTCCTCTCGTCTTCCGGATCACTCCACTCAGTAGCCTGTATGCCGCAGCCTCTTTACCCTCAGTAGGTGTCAGAGGTGCAGGCGGTAACGCCGTGCCGAAGGCATCAGACAGTATGAGAGTACCGAGCCCGCCAGTCGTAAAAGTTTCGTTGGAGAAAGCAGAGAGGGTAAGATTGTATTTTTGGGCCAGAGGGAGAAATTTGGACGTGATGGATTCTTGGAGGGCTGAAAGAGAGCTTTTGAGTATATATCAGTATTGGGCGCGAATAGGAATGGGTGGCGACAGAGGGACAAACCTATCAGTCCTAATCCGGTGATTCACGACGGCACTCGCAAGCTCAGGCAACGCATTCGCCTTGACGCCTCCATCAACGATATCCACTGCCTGTGTCGTCCTTAAGAAACTCTTAGAGGCTCTGGCCTTGAGCTCATCCCCGCCGTTCCATTCAGACTGAGCATCGAACAGCTGAGCCTCGACCTGCTGAAGAGCCTCATCGCATTTCCTCTGTGCACGTCGAGAAGAGGAAGCAGGGCAGATGGATTCAAAGATCGCGTCTCGGAATGATTTGGGGAGAGAGGGGACGTGTGCTGCGTAGCACTGGAAGAGGTCGTACATTGGAGAGGAGCGTGTGAGTTTGGGATCGTAGGGAGTGGATTCAATTTCGACAAGGATGGAGGCGAGGATACCGATCGACTAGCGAAATGTATAGTTCTAGTATATGTAGATTTCAAGAAGGAAACGGACGTACAGTGTGTTGAGGGGGGACGCTCGAGTGGCCACCAGGAGTGGCAACTTCGACTCGGACATCCATGTATCCTTTCTCGGCGACTGCTGGTTGAGCAACTGAAACATCTCCAAAATCATAAATGCGTCCTAGAATTAAAGTTAAATAAGCTTAGCCTACCAAAAATGTCCAAATTACTTACCGCCTTCGTCGACCAGCGCAGCCACGCTGTTCTTGCCGAAGTGCTCCTCGATATACTTGGCAATGTTCTTTGCGCCATAAAGTCCGCTCGCTTCCTCGTCGATCCCAAACCCAACAAGGATCCCACGCTTAGGTTTGAACCCCTTTTCAATAAGCTTCTCAAGCGTGATCAGAATCCCAACCACACCGGGCTTGTCGTCTGTTGAGCCGCGGCCCCAAACCCAAGTACCATCGTAATAGCCTGAGTAAGGAGGGTGAGTCCACGATTCAACAGTGTTGGGATCAACGGGGACAACGTCTTGGTGTGCGGTCAAGAGGATGGGCTTGAGCGAGCTGTCTGAGCCAGGCCAATGGTAGAGGAGCGCGTGAGTGTTGATCCGAGTTTGAGTCAATGTCGCATGGCTATGGCGTAGTGTGTTAGTTACAATTACGTAGTGAGAGCGCGGAGTAGGTGTACGTACACGTTGGGGTAAGTCTCGAGTAAATGAGATGAAAAGTTGTAAAAGACGTCCCAGCGAGGATCCTGGCCAACAGGTTTCAAATTATCGTACGACTCGGTCCTGGTGAGATGTTAGAGCGTCGTCAGGTCAATAAGAATAGCGTATCTTACGGAATGCGGACAGCAGCTCCAAGATACTCTGCAGCAACGGCCTCGAAGCTCGGATCCGCAAAAGCAGTCCCAAGTTCATCAGCAAGTTTGCGGTTCACGTCCGATGGTGGTGCGAGCGGCTCTACTTGAGGGCATATGTTCGTAGCCTGTAGCTCTCGAGGTGGGCCATGATGGCGGGTCACAGTGCACGAAAGTGGGTACAACACCAAGAGGCCAGCAAACAGCGCGGCATAGGTATATTTTCGAGAGCGTGTAGTATAGAAACGAGGCTCGGTAGCCGTCAGAGGGAGTTCACCCTTGAGCTTGGTGGTGGTATCCATTGGGTCGATAGTATGGTAGCTGAACAAGGGCCCGTATTTAACTCTAGGGGGGATCGGGAATTCTCTTCGAGTCGAAATCGTGTAAAAATGTTGAAAAAACGCCAAGATCCTTTGTTCGAAAGCGTTTTCACCGAATTTTCCGGAAGTTCTGCAGAGCTGAAAAGCCCCAATCCCCCCTTGAGTAAGATGTGGCCGATAGAGCACATGGCGGGTAGGGAGTTGTTGTGCTAAGTAATCCTGGGTAATGACATCATCATTTACCCGGTCACGTGTAGTATTCCCACGGCACCTGGCAAGCACGTATCCGTATCTGAAACTCGACGTGGACATGTCCGAACCAGCGGCTCCAAGAGCAGGCGCGCCTGCGCAAAATGCCAGACAGGATGATGGAGGAACTGTCAGACGAGTGCTGGGTATCGTCCAGGTATGTTTTCTTTTGTCCATGTTTAAATAATTAAATGCTAATTTACGTGTTTTCAGCAAGTGGTACTTTTCTATATCCTCTCACAACTAAGTAAGTGCATAGACCGACTACTGCTTACGAACTTACTCATAGTATATCTAGTCAAGAACTTTGTGCTGAAGCCCCAAGCACCTCCTCCCCCACCTGTACCATCTCCCGGCTTGCATTCTTCCGACCTACCCAGCACCGGCCCCCAAGCCGCTCAAACGCATGCCAGTCCTCTCTGGACCCCCGGAACAAATCTCACTCTTCACTTCTTACTTTCGACATCTCCAACCGAGATTAATGGATTTTCTGGACCAGTTTTCACGTGGGAAGGAATTGAGTACGGCAAGTGGGAGGAAAGCAGAGAGTGGGATGGGATTATCAATACACCCGAGGTATGTTCCAAAGGTCTGGTCAAGCCGTAGTAGTCCATATTGAAACCGGGATACGTCTTTTTAGTCTGTTATGAACAATGGCACACTCTGGGCTCATACGTTCCTCGTTCGAAATGGTGCATCAATCGACCCGCGTGACAAGTCGTTCAGCCTAAGCGATATGCATCATTCTAGGAAACGTATGTCTACGCATCTATTTACTATACGAACCAGAGCTTATTTAGAAGGGTAGTCTTGACTCGATACATGCCCCGTCGGAAGGTTCGCAAGGTCAAAAGTCTGCTTGCGGGCAATAAGGAGGAAGAAGTCGAGGAGGAAGTTGAGGAAGAGGTGCCCCGTCTACATCTCTTGCCGGTTTCACGTACTGAGCCTACTCTCTAGCCTGAAGACAACTCTCCAGTATCGTACTGGCACCCCGTAAGCACTCCGTCCCTTCATCATTAGTGACTCTATTTAACTCCGCTCCTACAGAACGTAACCCTCACTCTTGTCTCAGACTTTAACCAAGTTCCCGTCACACAACTCCCCGCCCCCGTCGCCGAACATATTACCGTCGAGCCAATCAACGACAAACTTTACTACCAACCCATCCTTTTCCCCAACGATTTCTGGCTTCTCAAGAGCTCAATGAACCCAATAAACCAAACTACGCCCACTCTACCTCTCCATGGTTCGTCATCTCTCTCATATTGTCCTGACTCAATCTAATTTTAACTGTGTTTAGTATCGTTCTACCCACTGAGCTACTTCAAGTTCCAGCTCTACGCAACGATGACAGATAGCTTTGACAAGCAACCTGCGACTTCTGCTGCCGAGCTCGATGAAGTCAAGCGCATGCTGACTGAGACAAATCCAATTCTGCTTATCACGACCATGGTGGTTTCGTTATTGCATGGTTTATTTGAGATTTTGGCGTTCAAGGTAAGGTTTTTGGCTACATGTACGTATAAGTGAGGCTAATGGGAATACCTCCAAATAGAACGATATCAGCCATTGGAAGGGGAAGAAAGAGATGGTTGGAGTCTCAGTCCGGTGAGCTATACCGTTATGCCGAATTGTTGACGTGAATGTTTATCATGCATCCTAGAACGATTGTTACGAATGTGGTCGTCCAGGTAAGTCTCGAGCGCTACTGTCGTGCTCGTAATCTAATTAGCGCTGTTCCTTAGCTCATCATCTTGCTCTATTTAATCGACAACAATGCTGAGACGAGTTACATGATTCTCTTCGGTCAAGGCACTGGTATGGTAATTGAAGCCTGGAAAGTAAGTGTGCCGAGAATATAGTAAGCGGGGCACTTCTAACATGTTTTTGCGCAGATTACAAAAGCGGTCGATATTTCGATCGTCCCATCCGCATCTGGAGCAATGTTGCCTTACAGGCTTGACATCAAAGGTAGGAAAACACAGCACTATTTCCCAATCCTGGAAACTAACTTCTAACTCTATCATAGATAAACATGTTCTTAGTGAAGACGAAAAGAAAACCCAAGAGTATGTTGACTTCCACTTCCCTGCTACCCTCACACAGCTAACACCGCACCTATAATCAGATATGACCAACTCGCGTTCCGCTACGTCTCCTACGTCGCCATCCCGCTCCTCGTGGGATACACCATCTACTCGCTGATCTATGAAAGCCATAGGGGCTGGTATTCGTTTATTATTTCGACCCTCACGTCGTGCGTGCCTTTCTTTTCGCCTCGCTTGACTACAGTACTAAAGCAGGAATACTGTAGGTTCGTATACATGTTTGGCTTCGCACAGCTCGTGCCGCAGCTTATCATCAACTACAAATTGAAGAGTGTGTCGCATATGCCCATGAAGGTTTATATGGTTTGTTTCTACCTAAGCATCTTGTGCTAACATATTCAACAGGCAATGATTTACAAAACACTCGGTACGGTCGTTGACGACTTTTTCGCATTCTGCATCAAGGTGCGTTACTCTTCTCTAGATACGGACCAAAACAATTGACGCTCTTCCTTGTTTCTATAGATGCCCATCCTGCATCGCCTAGCCTGTTTCCGTGACGATGTGGTCTTCCTCATATTCTTGTACCAACGCTGGATCTACCGCGTTGACCCGAAGCGTGTGAACGAATTCGGTCAGGTTGGGGAAAACGACCCTGCCGCGTTGGCAGCCGAAGCGAAGGAGGACAAAACGGAGAGCAAGAAGAACAAGTAGAGAAGTGTGTAAAGGGACTGTATGTGTGGAAATCTGTAACTTCATGTATGTCTACTAGGTAATTGGATTCCCCCTATAGGTTTTATAGAATACAATAATCCGATTAAGCATGCACTCTACTCTTTGAAGGTGTACAAATAGACAGCGGGCAAGCGAATGAGCCCGAATAGCACATGACATGATGGGACAGGATACAACGAATAGCAAATGACAGACAAAATATACAAACACTAAACACTAAAGACAAGGAGGGGTAGACGTTATGAAGTAGAAGAAGGTTTAGACGAATCATTTAGAGGACTAGATTCCTCATCTTCCCCAAGTGTTTGTGGTTCGGATTGAGGGGCGGGCGCGGGCGCAGCGGCACCCAGCGCTGCTCCGAACCGTGGTCCACTAATTGGCTTGCCCCTACAACGATATAAACATGTTAGCAGAATACTTGAGCGTCAGGAGGACCCGAGGGCATACTTTGTAAAATGTTTCTTCTTCATCTGGCTGATCTTGGCAGTTGCAGGTGTCATCATATTGTCCGTTGGGGACGCAGTTGGAGGATTACTGTGCACAAAAATGTTAGGACAGCATACTACCTGCTAATAGTAATACATACTTTTGTTGAGCTAATTTCTGCGCCAACAGCGCCTTGGCATCCGCTAGATGGGCACTTCCAGTATTCTGGTGAGCAGCCTGAGAAGGCTGGTGGAGCGCTTCGATAGAAGGAGATGGTGTAGGACCGGCGGACATGATTTCTAGTGGTAGATGGGGGGATATTGCAATGGAACAGATTTTAAGCTTAGGAGGTGGGAGGAAGGAGAGTGGGAGTTGAGTCTTGGCGCGTATCTGCGACGCGTCTCGGGCTTATGTAATTCGCACGTGAGTTTTGTTTGTCACACATGTAAGTCGAGCAAAAAAGGATCTCGTAACTCAAGACCCGAGAACTGAGGGCGACCGGTACAAAATACCTTAATCATTCTCAAAAATGTCAATAGGCTTCATTGTACAGATTGTCGCTTTATGTATGCGTGACGCAACTTGCTTGTTTGGCCGTAACTGTATCAGAGCTGAACGGCAACACCACCAAACAGAAGACCGCCTGGTCTAAGGCAAGAAGTTGTCGAGTCTAGTTGGGACACATCTGCGACATGTCTCGGGCTTATTCGACTCAAAATTATGCCTTATTTTTTGCGTATATAACTTGACACTGCTTTAGAACCGACGTTAACCGGTGTGATAAACAAACCAGGAGCGGAGGGCTAAAGTTCAGCGTATCAAATGCTACGCCGCTTGGTACCCGAGAAAAATCCCCTTGGGCTCTCAGGGGTCTATAACAAAGCTGTTCGCATTGGATGTGTTATCTTGACAGTCTAAAGGTAAGCCAATTTGAAAGTACAGTGTCGTTACCAGACCACCGTACGTTCGAATAGATTTTTATCGTGTAGTTTACAAACAATCGCGGTAATATACTACATAGAAGGGCTCATGGGTCAACTACGGGCAGTAAGTGACGGTGAAATCACCACCGCCGCAGGCACGGACAGCTACATGAATCAACGATTAGCATGCCATAAAATCCAATTGACATCGATTAAGGTCATCAATTCTTACCTTGGTCGACTGGGCCAGTGCCGCCACAGGTTCCAGAAGTATCGCCAGGACGGTAAGCCTAGTCGTCGTACTATTAGCACACATTAAACTGGATATAGTAGGCTACCAACTTGATTGCACGGGCAACCGGCGGAGGTGCAGGACACGCTTCCGCAGCTCGAAGAGACAGCTTGAGCCTATAGAAGAAGGTTGTTAAATCAATGTGCTTATATGACTCAAACCAGCTTTAAGACCCACCACACTGTAAGCTTGGATGTTGGAAATGTCGTAGTAGTTCAGGCCACCGGCATTCATGTTAAACTCAACCATCGAGCAGCCCTGCAAAACCAATTATTCAAATTTAGAAAGCGACTTTTTGAGCATCGTAGTCACTTACACCATAGCAGCTATTGGCACAGACACCCGAAGCAGTCTTATCACAGATGCGACCATCCCAGCCATCGGGCACAGATATGCTCCTGGAGCTGTATGCAGGGATGTCCTGGTTAGGATTACCTCCGTAGGCATTGCCGCTCCAAGTGTGGACGTAGGTTCCAACGCCGCTATCATATGTGTCTTTATTAGATCTACAATGAACCGTAAAATTTTTGCGATACGTACTAGGAGCAGTTGTTCTTGAGCGTGATGGTGTGGGCAGCTTGAACACTAGACGCCAAGAGAGCGACCGCAGAGAGAACAGTTGCGGTAGTGAAGCGCATTTCGAATGTAGTTTGAAGGCGAGAGAATGTTTGAAAGAGCTAGTAAGCTGTGATGCAGTATAGTTCTACAGGCAGGCCTTATTTATACTGCGGCGCAAAGGAGCCGGAGAGATAAACTTGGTAGTATTATCTGGGTATATGCGCCATGTCTGCCACCCGAGATGCCCAACGCTTGTCAAGCGCACTGTTGGCGCGCTTTCTTGCGATACCAGGCCGGGAATATTGCCCTAAAAAGTAGCTTAATTATAGTCTAACATCCGGATCCGAGGAAGAATCCTATTATTGGAACAGCATCAGAAGAGAATTGATGAAAAGAGCGCTAGAGTGTAGCATCGTGCCGGCCGGTGTTCGCTAACGCTCGCCAGTCTCGTCTAAGGCGCAGAAATGCCCGCGCTGGGCGGATCACCTTGCTCAAGCCTCGCTAGGTGAATCTTATACGATAATCCACGTATAATTCCGGAAATGTACAGGCACGTGCATACATGCACGCAATTATTTCAGCGTGAAGTACAAGTCGCGGAGTGGTCTCGTATTAGAAAGAACACGCTATTGGTGGTTCGAAAGAAAATTCGGGAGATTTCCGTGTGAGCTTGGGTTTATGGTAGGCTGATTAGAGTCAAGCGTGCTTGGAACCGAGGGGAGCTTGCTAATTTCAGCCCATTTGGACTTGTCAGCTCATCAGCCACCTGAATGTGGGCCGCTAGGAACTCCTGTAGGCCGTGTATTTGCCGTGTTGGGTGACCAAAGAGCAGTATCAAAGATCTAAATTAAGAAACGAGCTGTATCGCAGTTGAGTTCGGAAGTGATTCAGAGGCGAAGGATATCACACGGCTGTTTGGATACTATTTCATCCAATGTATGCATTATAACCTCGTAAAACATAAAAGACATGATAGATAAAAGCGAAGAAGACAACTTTTTTAGTATGCAAACCGGAAGCCCTTACGTCTCGCCTGGATCTCTTCGACGGGGCCACCCTCAAGCTCAGCGGCTTCCTCCATCGCGTCTCGTCGCTCTTGCATGCCCTCAACAACTTCACCGTTATCCAACCGCCTACGAAACCCACCCAAAATGTTAGCGTACACCCTCAACCACGCGCTCAATCAAGGTGAACATACCGGTTAAGTGTAATTAAATGCATCCTGAACACCCAGCACATGGCGATCGCAACACCGAAACTCGCGATACAGATTCCATACGAGTTGCGGTATGTCTTGCCCCACTTAGATGGCCAGACGTATGATCCTGCAATATTACCCAATTGGGAGAACGCGTTGATCAGGGCGAGCGCGACGGCACGTTTCGAAGGTGGGCGAGGAAGCGAGTTGGAGCACCAGGAATAGAAGACAATGAATCCTGCGTAGGATTGGGCCATCTATATTAGGTTTGTAAGTCAGAGCCAATATTGACAAGGCGATAAGGGAGTGGGTACGTACAAGGAAGAGCGCAATGTATCGGCCAGCGGTATGCATAGTGGACTCGGCAATGACGAATCCGATAATCCCAACAATGAGAGGACCAGCAATATGCCAGAACCGTTCACCAGTCTTGTCAGCATGACGGGCATTGAGGAATGCAATAATTGTAGCGAAGGCCCAAGGAGGAGCGCACAAGAGCAAGGAGATAGTGCGGTTGTAGCCAAGAGTCGCAGTAAGGGCTGAAACACCTGAAGTAAATACAGTGACACACTCAAAATGTAGGCCCACTTACTGGGGAAGTATGCGTTGAAGCTCAGACCAACGACTTGGGCCGTCAACGCGAGCGCGAGCCACCACACCTTCCAGTCCTTGACGGCCAACATGAAACCATGGAATGGTCCCTCGTTGCTCGTGTCATGATCAGTTTCTCCGCCGGCATCCTATCCCGGATATGATCACTTTAATATATGCGCCCAAAATAGGAGAAGCAGTAACATACCTCGGCCATGCGAACCTCTGCGAGCCTGCGCTCCATCGGACTCAACCACTTAGTTGTGCTAGGGAAATCCGGGAGGATAAAGATTGCGGCGACAGCAACACCCATCGTCAACGCGCCCTCGATGAAGAACAACCAGCGCCAGGCGGCATATCCAAGCTTGCCTTCCATACCATCAAGGATACCAGCGGCGATAAGTCCACCAAACGCGTTGGAGGACAAGTTACCACAGTAAAGGATTGCCGTGCGTAAGCCGAGTTCTTCACGCTTGTACCATTTCGAGAGCAAAAACAGGGCACCGGGGAAGAACGCCGCCTCAACAAAACC
>WSTH01000029.1:23154-58653 GCA_019616345.1 Ceratobasidium sp. 395 | reverse complement strand
GTGAGTAAAAAGAGCATAGGAAGCGGCCTTATTAGAGAAAGAAAAGAAAGCGAGAGGATATTCTGCCACGAGAGGCGAGGATGTTAACTCGGTGGATACGCTCATACTTCGCACACTTAAGCAGGTAATGGTGGCTGCCCCAGGCGTCAGCAGAGCTTGTATTTACAGCCGTGACATTAACACCCGTAGCTTATAACCTCATATCATTCGTGCACAAATTCATTTTATATCGTGTACAGCACGTCATATACTCATTGGCAAGGTCAACTTCGCCACGGCTACATATACACGACAAAGCATATGTGGGTCAGCAATTACCATGCCATGAACATGATATTTACCTCACAAGTTATTTCCTAAACCGCTACGCCGCTACGGCTTGGCGCTTTGAACATCGGGCGCAGCGCCTGCCAAGCCGGGTTTCGTAGTTTGTATGGTAGACCCTCCCGTATCACACGCCTCCGCCTGTGCCTGGCGCTGAGTCTTGACGGCAACTACAGACATTGTAAGTATGGGGGAATCGCTAGCTGCATAAGTTTACTTGCGCTGTTTCTTTGGCACCTTGCCGCCCGTGGGGGCAGATTTGTGAAATTGAGGCAATTGCCAGTCGTGCCCTTGCATGATTTCAAAGTTTAGTAGGGTTGGTAGAGGGTTGATGGTCTCGGTCGCGCTCGCGCTCGTGACAGGTTATATAGCATCGCTTCAAATGACACGTGATTGACACTGCGCGTTGATCATTTGCTTAGTCATACACCGTAATAATGTGATGGGACGCGAGCGACGAGTGACAAACCAGAGAAGAAATTCAAGGACAGTGGGCGCACACAGCACAAGCTAAGAGACGCGAGAGAGAAAACCTAACGAATGACATGATCCGACCAACTGGGCGTAGAGCGCAGAGGGAAAAATAGAAAAATCCACCAAAATAATCTAGTACACATGGTGCTAATCTAAGGTCCCGTCACCATTGTCTGCTTCTGATATATATCGATCCAGCCAGACATTTCTTGTCCCATGTCCTCAAAGACCACATAAGTTGAGCAATTTTCTCCCCATTGCCATTGCGAGCATCGTTGATGCTCACCGCGGCCATCCGCGCGCCTTTGTCGAACAGAAAGTCGAACGGCTTGGCGCAGCCGTCGAAACGATCGTCGCCCAGACCTTGTGGGAACGCCGAGTTGGGCACGCACAAGTTCGGCTCCCTGATAGCCTTGGCCGGACGGAACAATATCAGTCCGCTCGCCATCAACGTGGATAGATTCCATGGCCAGCAGGCACGCTGGCAGCCTGAGCCTGGAGTTGACCCACCCGCGCACGCTTTGTTCATCGGTCTACATAGCTCTTAGTCGATTGATTTATTGAGAGGCCAAGAACTACTCACCGAACGTCCACTAATCTGGCTTGCAGTCTCCAACATCCTCGGCCGCATTTCCCTCAACAGCTGGTTCGGTGCAGCACTCGACATAGGCAACATCGGCCCCTCAGTCTTGGCCATGCTCGCCCGCTCATATCACGACCATTATACCCTCCACCTCCATTATACCCGCCATCCACGCCCCCATTATATCCCGCGTTGCCGTTATACCCAGAGCTTGCAGCCGGACTGCCAAACCCACTCCCGGCCGTCGATGCGCGCGCATCGAACATGGGCTGCTGGCCGTTCTCGACAAAGAACGAGTTCATCCGATGCTACTCGCTCGGCTCGCGCGGCGCCGGACCGTTCTCGGGTGGGCCCATCAGGATGCGTGCGTCTCGGCTCGAGAGCTGGTTCGGGGTTCTCGCGCCGGGCCGCATGTTGGGCTGCTTCGCGCTCGCTGGGGGAAGGAGGACGGGGTGCGGGATTCATTTGTTGGGCGATTGCGAGTGGGATAGCGGGGATGTTACACGAGGAACGGGCCGGGTCTATCCGGTGTTTATGAGCAAATGTTTTTCATTATAGTGAATAAGAAAATACGTACCATTGAAGTTGCGCGCGATAGTCGCTTTCATCAACGCCTCCATCCAGCCCCTCACAACAGCCTGCCCCCCGGAACCGAAGAAGTGGGGCTCGAGGCTGTTGGGGACGATCCTAAACCGTATCGACCGGGTAGGCGTTCTCGTCCGCAATGATTTTGTATCGGGTAGTATTAACATATCCCTTGATTTTCGTTTCCTATTCCACTAAATTAGCCTCGTCCTTGATAGGAAAAAATAAAATAAAGAAAAAACTCACCGTCCGGCTTCGAAGACAACAGAAATGCCGGCCTGTCAACATAAAATACCGCAACTTCCATGAATTGTAACGATCCCCCGTTTTACGCATCCACCCGCTATAATCCGGCTCTCCAGCCTGGTCCACCACGCGCTTGCCAGGTTTGAGACCGGGAACGGTCACGCTGCTCTGGCTCCGCGCCATGGTCGGGCTCGCGGTACTTAGCGTGCGTCGAGAGATATGAGAGCTTAGGTTCACGCTCGCCTTGGTGTAGCCACTAGCCGGGGCGGCGGGGCTTGAGCTACGCATACCACCGACGGGCCAGAAATCGTGCGCTTGCGAGCGTTCTTGTCCGCTGTAGCGACAGGCAAGATAGGTAGAACAGACGGTCGCTCTTTTGGCTTGCGCTGCGAGCTGGAGCTCATGTACAGACGAGAGAGCGAATGGTGGGACCAGTCGTCACTGTTCGCGGTTGAAGCGGCGTCTCCACCCCTAAGAATCGATCATCAATGCCAAGTAAGCCTAAAAACATAAGAAAAACCACTCACGTAGAGTACCTCGACGTGGGCTTTCGTCCCTTGCCCGGCGTATTTCCGAAAACGCTCAAGCGATCCTTCCCAGTCGAAGCCCGTCAATGCTCCTCTTGCCCCTCGAACACCCGCTGCTTCCATCATCCTTCTCCTTCTTCGGGGTCGACCCAGCACCAGCAGCACCCAACCGATCCTTATCCCCACTCGCAACCCGCTCCTTATCATTCCATTCCTCGCGCTTGAACGACAGGCTCGGCGGGCAACTCGAGATGGTAGTGGATCCCGACTCGCTCGGGTCGGTTTTAGTTGTCGTTAGGGTCCGGTTATCAAAGAATTGTTTGCTTTTCTCGATATCGGGTTTGCGAGGCGCCTCGCCCTAGCAAAGTCCGTTTAATCAATCATTCGTGTTCAAAAAACGCCTCGTGCTTACCTCGCTCAACACACTGCGCTCTGATTTGTCGCTGTTCCTACTATTCCCGCGATCCCAATTTGGATTACAGAGCTGCTTTATCGCGAGCGCACCGTCGCTTAGTGAAAACACCAACGAGGTCGGACGGTTCTAAAAAAAATCGTCAAAAATCTTGATATGTTGCAAGAAAGAACGACTCACCCTATCGTCATGGCGAACCCTCAGCCTCGACTCGTCTTCAGGCTGCTTTGCTCCATGCGTGCCCGGTCGGCTTGAACTCCAGCCGGCCGAACTCCTCACAGCGCGACCCAAGAATCGGGACGCTGGAGCCTTGGTATCGGACCCGCTCCCGTTCTCCTCTCCCTCTCTTTCGGTTTTTCTCCCTCTTGTTTCAATTCCGCGATCGCCCCCGGTAGTCTTGTCCGCTTCCTAAATGCAGTGTTCCCAATCTCATCCTTCAGCGCAGCCGCATCCAACTCCAACAATACATCTCCAGTAATATCGTTCTCCGTAAACGCCTTGCGGACGTCCTGGTCGAATTCCTTGGCCGTCAACCACGCGAGGACATGGGCGAGAGTCCATTGAAAACTCGGCAAGGTCGAGCGATATTCGCTCGACGGAGGATAAACGGAAGGAATCTCGGATGTAACGCTCGCTTGCCTGGTTCGAGCGCTAGTAGGACTCAAGTTCTGGCTTTGGGCGGTGGCAATCCCGCTCGCGCTCGTCGTAGGCGAAGGCAAGGCCATGACGCTCGCAGCCGTGTTCGTATATTTGCGCGTTGTAATGTGTGGACTCGTAATCGCATCTCGGTGCGTGGTGGCAAAATCTTCGAGCTGAGCTGCGGGGCTGAGACTTCTTTTGCGAAGGGGATCGTGTTGACGAAAATCTTGGCGTTGGTGAAAGCGTTGGGGATCGGGGTGCAAGCCTCTTTGGCCATAAATTTCGGGGTGGGGCTGGAAGCTCACTCGTGGAACGAGGATAAGGCGAGCTAAACCGGCGATCAACGTGTCGACGCAAATTCTGGGAGAAGGGCATGTTAGCGAGTGATTAGAAAGGAGAAAAAACAGAAAACGCACTTGCCGCAGGTGCCGCCAACGTACGAGCTCTATCGAAGCACTTCCATAGCTCATAGATGGACCTGCCGGTCGGCTTCGTATTCATGTCGAGTGAGATACAAGTTTAAATTATCCCGGGTAAGTTCGAGGCCGGGCGCCAAGCGGCATAGTCGGTTTCGCGTCGGATTGGTGCCCGAGACTGGGTCTGCGTACGGTAGACATTGAGGCCAGTCAATCGTCAGGGCAGAAGGCGAACCCCCACGTCGCGTTTGCCACCCATTCTTCCCTCTGTAGTAGGAGCGTAACGCACATCGTCTACGTGTCATTGGGGCAAGTCCAGCCACGAATAGTCTGCTCGAGAGATGGTAACTAGTGAGCCGCACCGAGGAACTGATTCGCGCGGTTTTGAGTGACTTTTGCGAGCACTGATTTTGGACAGATAAGGTCTTTCGTTGACTAGGAGAAATTGGTTTGGCGTCGACTGATGGGCGAGACGTAATCCAGCCAGAGCATAGGTTGCGGCGCGCCGCGAGAGAGAGAGGAGCGCGACTGGCGGATTTGCCAACAAATCACGCGAACAGGGGATGAACTTGGCACGCACTGCGACCAGCGCGTGTCCATTCTATTGCCTCGAGCTACAACAAGCTGAGCCAGTACGAACACGACTGCGTCCCTGGTTAGCGTATAACTGATGAAGCAATGGTTACGCTTACCAGTTGTAGCGCGAGCGGGCTGGCGTTGAACCCGGAATGAGGGGACACTGGGCACCGCCGCCTTGACACGTTGATTTCGGTCGAAAGTACTGGGATGTTCGACCAGACCGAGCGCCGCGACTTGAGCTGGCTAGGGGAGGGAGGAGCGGGGGAGCGACGAGAGTGACGGTTGGGATAATACCTCGAGCAGTTTTGCACCGCGAGGGTTTTTCGGCCGAGTCATCAGAAGCTCTTTCGCGCACACGGGGCGCGGGGGCAGACGTGTACTTCGGTGCGGTACTCAGCCGTCCGCGGCTGGTATTCGTTGTTGGGCACGAGACAAAAAATCCGGGCGCGATAAATGTCAGGCATAGTCACACGCAAGACGTCGAGTTGATTTGCCCACGATTTTGAGGCTGCATGGCTGGTGAAGAGCGTAAGACGAGACATGCGAGAGGTCGGTATAGATGTAGTGGTTGAATGTGCCAGCGATATTACCACCAAGATCCGGCGCAGCCACCCGGCGCTTAGAACAAGTAGCGCTGATGACTAAACAAACTGACTGAACGGCCTAAAAACAAAGCCATGATAGATTCACGATACATGGCACGAGCGCTTGATAGTGAGCCTAAGTAGGTATTCTCAATCTCTGCTTAACGACATCACGTGTTCTACTATACATGCTTCGCGTACTCCATTCGATAAAAATCCAGATAGTTGATCTCGCAACTCGTTAGCTTTCATATTCTCACCCGTCTGCATAGTACACAGTGACACGGCCCGCCCTATTCGGCGTACCAAAAGCTGTTTTCACTGTTTCATCTTACACCTCATAATCGTCGTCACTTCTATCTCTTTTCAGGGTAATATACTGTATACACCAGGCACGGGAAAGGGCAAAAGAAGGCTACAAGCATGTGACATCTTTCTGGTAGCCTGCAAGATGCGCTCGCGATCTCGGCTGGGGTGTTGACAAAATCTGTTCCCACTCGGGTCGGGTTGGCCCTAAAAAGACATTCGATCGCCAGTGCGATCACCGCCAGAATTCGCAACCAGACCTCAGATTTCGGCACCAAAGCAACCACACAGTAAGTACGTTCTGTGTATACTGCAGAGACAAAGTTACTCGGTTAAGCGTCAGGAGCAAGCGAACTGCACCCCACGAATATGCGTGGACCGCGCACCTAAAAAGCTGGTTCTGGATAGTACCTGTGATTACGTATTCGTTTGCTCGTGTATGCGTCGGTTCACCCATATAAGGCTCCACCTTCCTGTTGTGCTTGTATTCATCTTCAGCTACCTGAATCAAGTATAGTTCGAATTGTTCTATCTCACATCCACTTTCTTCAATGCACGTGTAATTATTCAACTCTTACTTTATTCAACCAAACCTTCACGTTTTTGAAAGTACACATAACTTTACCGTAAGCTCTCTTCCTCCCAAACCTTTGTTATTTCATCTTACTCTGTACAGCGAGTTGGCCTCCACCCTAAATCTCTTCGTCCTGTGCCAACACTTGCTCACCGTCTCCAGCGATGTCGCAACTAGACCGAAACCTGCGCAGCGGCCGTCGCTATGATCCACTAATTGTACCTCCTGCCCCGAAACGTCGCGCCGGGAAGGGCTTGAAGGGAGGAAAACAGGCAAAACGCAATAAAACGTCAAACAAAGTAGCTGAGCAGCCGCTTATACTTGGAAGATCCCGGCAGGGTATAGGCATGGCTCCGCACATCTACAAGCAGGTTTACGGTCGACCCCCGCCGATCCGCGCCCCAAAACGGCCGATTGAATCCGCTCGTGAGAGCGATTCCCGTGAAAACGCCGATGCCTCTCTGAGCAACGGGGATGCTGCGAGCAAAGTGGAGCCAAGGGCGTTGGATGCCAGGGTTGTTACTCCCCCTGAGATTATGCGAGGGGATAGCGATATATTAGACTCGTCCGACGAGGACGATGATATTCTTGTCGCAGCCCGTACGAGCCGCACGCGTAGCAATGAGTCTCTTGCCGCGATGAGTACGAGCGTTCGTAATGCGTAGTATGGAATATAGACTGACGCCGAGCTAGCAAATTATTCCCGAAGCGTTCGGAAGATTGAAAAGCGCCCTCGCGAAAAGTCGGTGAGTGATGGGACCCCATCGCCCGAACGCTCGTTTCATTTGGATCGCCGTATGATTTGGGCGGAAGAGGTGGAAATTATAAAAGAAGGTGAAGCGCAGTGGAATGGAGCGCATATCGGACTCTCGGGGTAGGCGCGCTAAGGAGCTAAATCGCTATTGATTTACGATGTATGTACTAGTAGTACATCGGTTTATATACATTGGGGACGGATAAATCAAAGTATGTAGTCTACGAGGTACATAATAGACGGGATACATGTGAAAAGGATAGACAAAAGATAGAAGTACTTCGCAAAGACAAAAGTGAGCACAATAGAAAGAACACGGGAAGGAACTAGAAATGAGATGAGAGTGAAGGTGCAGGTGGACTGAACTACCCATTGCCCTGTATCTCATACGTCTCGAGCAACGAGCTCCCATGTGTGTTCAGAATAACAAAATTTTAACGAGCCACTGACGCGACTAATTATGGTACAATCAAAGCGGTGCAATTAAGCTGGGGTGCGCTTGATGTTGACCATTGAACTCATTCTAAGTCAAACAGCCAAAGTAGACTATTGAGCCCGCATGTAGGTAGTTACAGCATTTCTATGGACTCCTGTTGATCATTCGTGGCACAGGTGTCGTGCTTGTACGTAGACAACCTTGAGTCGCACCTATAAGCATGGAAAACGCTCATCCGTATCTGAAGATTTACAGTGCCATATAGCACACATATCAAGATATTGAACGCTGTAATCCTTGTTCAGACCTAGGCATATGATGAGGAATGTCGGCATTAGAGTGCGGGAACCTTAGGCAATAAGCTACTCGTTGCTCAGTTATCCCTATGCCGGGTTCAACCCAATGTAGTAAGTTAGTAACTCTATCTAGCAGTATCCAGCTACCAACCCAGCCGAGTCCAGCTTGTGGTACCTTTATCCAGGAGACTTGCTACCCGTGCTTTACTAGACATACACTGAGGTACCTCTCGGGCGACTGCAGGTATTGCATCTGGGAATTGGTGGCTAAAACCCACCATTTTGGACCAATAATGCCCAAAGTAGAGCCTCAGGTTTATGCTACGCTCTACGTTTAAGATTTTCTGTGCTGTCGTCAAGACCTATCATCTTGTGCTCACGTTCCCCAACCTCCTGTTGATTTTAGATATTAATGATAGCTGTATATATGCGGGCTCCGCTCGGTCCAATCCTGATATTGAGCAGGTTACAGCTACTGTTACATAGGCAAGCACGTCAGATACGTATTTGGACTTTGAATCAACATGCTTTGTTCACTGCTACAAACCCGGCCCAACGAATCAGGGTAATTGAGGTGTCTCAGTCTTGGTCTCATAAGTACAATCAGCGACCACCTTGTGGTTGTCGACATCTGGCGCAGCAGCGCTGCTAGGCTCCTAATCACCACTTCTCGCAATGTTTAAGTTAACAAAATAATGGGCAAAGTTTGAATGGGGTAAATCGGATTGAGCCGACTGCGTGGTCGCTTATGCAGAGTGTGTTCTTAGTTACTTACTTGGGCAGGAAATCTGCGGTTACCTACCGTTTTTTTGGTAAGCAACAGTAAGTAACCAGTAACCCCGACTGACAGATTTAGTATCTGCACTCTAGTCGGCACGCACTAGCCACGTCTTGTCGTGCTGTATTGTATCAGGTCAAGAACATAAGCCTCTGGACTTCTCAGCACCCTCATACAGTAGAATATTATCCAGGTACTGTAGCTCACAAAAGGTTATACACCTGACATAAACGTCTACCTGAGACAGGAATCTAAATTATGAGCCTGAAACCTGGGTGGGAATATTTCATTTTGGTGTACATGCACCTCCAGAGCAGTTAAGTGGGAAAACTCTGGAGCGTGGATCAGGTTGACTGAGTTTAGTATGATAGTCCCCAATTGTTCGTTGTTTCTGAGTCTGGCTTGCGTGCAGCCGTTGGTGAGCACGGGTAGATCTTGCTAAGCCCTCGATGAGGACTGAGATAGAGTCGCTGTACACCTGAAATTCGTGGGGCCTAGGTGCGCTCACAATTGTATTACATGTTGTATCTCAGAAGTGAAGGCCGTGAAGAGACCTCACCATGGTAATAGAGCGATTACGAGTCCAAAGCGAGGCATATGTATTTGCTTACAGCAAGGCTATATGCTCTGGTCTGTTTGAGTTTAGAAATATAGAATTCACGTGCCCGGTGCGAGTTATGATATAAGTGGTTGATCCCGCCATTCCCTGGTGTTCCATATTCTACCCACCTGAATAGGCTGGGATGACACGGAACGCCGTATTCAGCATACCAGAGCTCGTCCTCATTATTTTGTCTTACACATCGGTCCCCGAATGCGCAAAGCTACTCTCTGTCAATTCAGTCTTTTTCCGAGCTGGTGCGGGTTTTGTTTGGAGAGAGCTAACCGATCCAGCCCCACTCTTTGCCGTCCTCGACAAGCCAATCAAACAGATTGCTAATGATTACGGGCCACTCATAGTGAGACCCATTTTTCAATTCTGTCTCACCTGAACCCGCAGGGCTCATTATTCCCCTCAGGTATCAATTCCTACAAAGATAGCCCGCAAACGCTGGCAACGCTTTCGCGCCTATGCAGACTGCATGCGCAAAGTGTCCAATTTCTATCCAGTGTATGAGCGACGTATTGAATGGTTTGGTCTTGAACACCTCCTGGCTCGCGCACCCGTGGCACTTTACGTTGACACGATAGAGATCCTCTGGCATGACTTCGGCACCAGTGAGGCTTTGGATTTCTGGAACGTTATCAGGTTGCTTCTAGGACCATCCACCTCGACGCTTAGATGCTATGGAAGTAGTGTTCGCCGTGGAGTCTCGGTCGAACACGCGAAGTGTATGCTGGAATACGCTCACGCTGTGGGATCAAAGTTGATCGACTTGACGCTACAGACGGAAAGCCCTAAAAACGACAAAGAAGTTGAAGCTTTGGTCTCGCAAATACGCACCTGCGAACAAATGACTACCCTGCAACTTGGTCCCGAGCTGGTTACAGGTTCAACACTAGATTGCCTGCGTCGTCTCCCCAACCTCCAGAAGCTTACCTTCTCTGCTCCGCCCCAGAGCATTAGACCATCTTTGTGGCGATCTTTACAGGTTGATCATAGCTCGGCAGGGCCACCCTTTCCTTCTTTGCAGTCGCTTGTCCTCTCTTGCATTTCTTGTGCTACCACCGCGAGCCTTTTCTTTGCACAGCCGTCGTTACTTCACAACATCACGGAGCTGTACGTGCATATCAGTAATCACCGCGGTTTCCGCAATATTTCAACAAATTCTCTTGCATGGTTGTTTGCATTGGTGGCCAAACATGGATCCCAGATCGAGGACCTGACAATCGCATGGCCGAGCAGCGTAGACCCATGCGAGATGTCGCCTGAACTCCTAACGTGTCTTTTCTCATTGAACCTTCGCCGGTTGACATTACATACTGCCAAGCTGCCCACTGATTCTCCAGGTATTGCTTACATCCATGGGCAATGGCCGTTACTGTCGCATTTAATCATGCCACATCAGCCGGTCTGGCCTGTCAATTTGTTTCAACTCGCCGAACGTCAGGCGCTGCGACTGCTTTGCGTGGATGTGAGAGCCCCTCGAACAGGTGATGTGGAGCTGACCACCGGGTCTGGGATCAATACCTTAACGGCACCTGTTCGACTGGAAAGTCAATTTGAGATAGGGGGCGCGTCTGAAGACGACTTCGAACAAATGGCTAGGTAAGTTCCAGCTTCCAGCGACCGCGCATCAAGAGGACTATAGACTATTGATCGCTATTCATTGTTAACAGGCTTCTAATACGGTGTTGGCCCAACGTCCTTCTGGTCTGGCGTAACAAAGCTCACCGATGGCCGACATGCCTCACTCCGCCAACCCGTCTCATGTATGAAGCTTTGTGGCAGAAGGTCAAGGACATACGCAATTATGCTCACTAGAGTCAGTTTATTTATGACATCTTAGGGGCATGTGGTGTTCTGTCTCGGTTTCATGTTCAGAACATATTGAATCAAGTTTACCTATCTCCTGTTAACGAATGATATAGGAATGCGCTATCCGGGTAATCTAATATGAGATGGGTGCGCTTACACGAGCAGTGATTGACCGAGATAAAGCGCGTACATCTAGGGAACGTGACCCCATTCAGGCCCAGTTTGCCCGAGGGCAAGAGGAGAGCAACAAGGGTGACATCGCTGAAAGAGAGTGAACCGCATATCCTAGTTATGAGTGTGATCTAAGTAATCGCCTAATTCATGAGTCCGTACCCTCCGCTCACGGTTATTACTGCTTAACCAACCGCTACGCGTGTATGCAACACCGCTTATTTCTGTCCCCTTTTCTATGCATCATTGCAGTCTGCTGGCATGAAACTGTCGTTGCCTGACCCCTACGGCGATGTTTGAAATAGCGCAAAAACTACGGACCGATTCAAGCGACATCTAATTGTACGATGCGAGCACGCTCGCATCAAGAGTCTCCAATCACTCCTGCTTCTCACTCTGACACGAGTCCAATAGCTACCTCGACAGCCCCGCATTGAAGCCCTGCAGAATTTGAGTGGTTATTTTAATTGAGCTCCTAGAAAGCGCCACGTAGATGTGGCACGGATTCGACAACCCTCCCATTGGTGGGTTTGCAAAGCCGAATATAATAGACTCGGTTGTTCTTGAGTAATCGGAAATCGTAAGGTTCGTGGCACGAGGCATTATAAAATAATGAATCTTCCACATTTAGGCACCACTCATCTTCCATGTCAAAGTGGGTCCGGCGCATACAGCGACTGAGAACACATCCAGAAGAAACATAGTTCTTTGGGCGGTCGTTTCATCAAGATATATTGACTAAGCCTGATGTAGACCATAAGCCTCGTCAGCCTAAGGTGCAGCTTTTGAGCCTTGTCTGGTCGCTTCAAAATGATATTCACTGCTCATCTTCTTCGTGCCATACATGGGGCATTTCTGCCTTAGGTGAACCAATCAGACGCTTTAACTTAGACAGATAAGTAGCATGTGATCTTCCCAAAGCATGCAACATTTACTGTAGAAGTCTTATATGTAAATACACAAAGAATGCTATGGTACATACCCGAACAATCGTATGATAGAAGGTTCCAGCGTATATGCATATGTAACGCATACAGAGGCCCATAGAACCTTTAGCATACAGCCTCTAATGTGTACTTTGAGCGTCGTCTTGGGCACGCTGCGCATCGCGCATATAGTATAGTTTACTTGTTTTTATTACGTCTTTCTACGTTTACACGTTAGCTTTGTGATATTTCTTGCTATTTCAGGTGTGTACGACAGGAGGGTAGTGACACCCTTGAACTCCTGGTGCACACCGACAATAAGGCGTGTATACGTAAAAGCCAGTAGCCACATCATCACGTGAACCTTGAGGGCTCAGGGTACATGTGCTGTTTGGTGAGAGATGGATGTGAGTTGATGTCCCACCGGGACCCGAAACCCCTAAATTGCATTTTGACATTCCTAAGCTACAAGCAAAAGCCCACCTAGATTTGATATCAGAGTAGTTACCAGCGGAGAAAACCTATCTCTCGAGTTTGAAGCTATCTAGTCTTATATCAAAGCCTCTATGGCGGTTTCTGTGTTGGCCCTGGCGGTGTCCCAAGTCCGGGTGGGACATTAATCGACATTTCATCTCTTGCTAGTACAGCACCCTCCTTCTCTTCACCACCACAGTCCACCATGAAGTCTCACTCCGTGTTCACCACAGCAGAGCTCGTGTACATCATTCTCTCACACCTTTCGGTTTCCGAATGTGTAGAGATACTTACCGTCAACGCTATTTTCTTCCGACAAGGGGTGAAAATTGTTTGGGGCGAGCTTTCAAGTCCGGCGCCATTGTTTGCACTCTTCTGCCGCCAGAAACTTGAGATCATGCCGAGTGGTTATAGAAATACGGAGGTGAGCAGACAGAACGAAAACGTCCCACTACGTGCTTGTACTTGTACTCAACTATTGACGTGTAGATAATCGTACCACCAAAGGTAAATCCCAAGCGCTGGCAGAGTTCACGAAAATACGCAGCCTGCGTGCGCAAGGTGACCAATCTTCGAGAGGCATTCCACCACCAGACTGTTCATTGGTCTGGTCTCGGCGGTCCGAGTGTTATTCGACGAGCACCCTTGGCGGCTAATGTGCGGGTGATAGAGGTTTCTTGGACCGATTCTCCTACCAGGACTACAAACGTCAGCAACCTAGTCAAGCTACTTCTGGGACCGGCTACTTCGACACTCAGATGCCATGGAAATTGTGTTCCCGGGCTCTCGGTTCAAGGGGCGAAGGGCGTGTTGGAACGTGCCCAAACCGCGGGATCAAGATTGACCGACCTAATGCTCCGGACGGAGAACCCCGAAGATGAAGAGGTAGTCGTAGCATTGGCGCTGCTGATACGAGACTTTGAACTTCTAGTCTCGGTAGATCTTTCCAAGGAGCTGGTAACGGGGCCAATGCTGGACTGTATGCATGATTTGCCCAACCTCGAAAGACTAGTGTTGGCTGTCCCGTCTGAGCATGCGGAAGTTTCGCTATGGAATCATCTTGCCAGCGAAGACGATTGGGTTGGGCAACCATTCCCCTCCTTGCGATCGCTGTCGTTCCACGATTCTCCTTGTTCCGCCGTCCATATCTTACTTTCTGCTCGTCATTCATTCCTCCATGGGATCACCCAACTCTATGTGCAGATCAGCAGCCGCGATTTTGGCCGCCTCAGTGCTTGGCTGAATTCTTTTGCATCGCTTGCCGAGCTCATCGTTAGTGAGGCATCTCGTCTTGACGATCTGACTATTGTACCCCCGCACAATCCTGATGGGCCTTGGAGGCTGTCGCTCGAATTGCTTAGTCGTCTTTTTTCGCTGAATCTTCGTCGCTTGGCTTTGCATAATGTTCGGTTGCCGTTAGCTTCGCCCGGACTTGATCTGATCGACGGGAAGTGGCCGTCTCTGTCACACCTAGCCATACCTTACCAGCACGTTCGGCCGAACACTTTGCTCCGGCTAGCCAAGCGCGGGGCGTTGCAACACCTTCGTGTAGAGGTGCAAGCCCCCCAACCTGGTGAAGAGCTTCTGGCTGACGAGATGAGGGTCAACGATCCGACTGCACCAATGCAACTGGAGGGCCAGTTTGATATGGAGAAGGCGAGCGAGCACACGATTGAGACGATGGCCAGGTGAGCGCTTTAGCCCGACATATGATCGCATAGCTGACGACATTACCTGTAAACAGGCTGCTGTTACAATGCTGGCCGAATGTTTCTCTAGTATGGCGCAACAGGGTTGAACACCGGGCGTTCGAAGAACCAAGCCGCGCCGCATACATTGCCCTGCTTGCGAAGATTAGGGAGCTGCGTGACGGTGATTCATAAGCTATTTCCCCCAATGGTCTGAAAAACATGTAACGTCTGTCACTCTTGTCCCCCGTGAGACTAGTATATAGTGAATTGAGCTTGCATCTATGCTACTCCCTGTCTTGCGAGGCAATGCTGAAACTTGCTCGGAGACTTGCACTTCACATTCGGATTCCTAACACGTTTGGAGAGATACGGCGGAAAAGAGATACGCTCAGTTACACCTACCGCTCTTTGCCTGACTAATGGCAGGGAAACGCTGCCTGTATCGCAATTTGACACAGTTGTTGTTCACGTATGTAACATCCTATGTATACGTTGCAGTTACATTCATTCACAAGAACATCGCAGCGAAAGAAAATTATCTACCACCTCAATCCAGGCGTACGGCGCGTGTGCATCATTGAGGTGGGAACAGTAGGCAATCGTGTATAAACCAAGTATGATTTTATACGATTATACCTAATGCACGAGGGGTTTGAAACCTGCTCAACAATGGGAGATGAACATATGGGTGCAGAAGCCGAGCGCCAAGGCGCGTAACACGCCAAACCTAATGTGTCTTATTGTCTGGCTGTATCCTTGATGGTTCGGGCGGTTGTGTACTGGACAATGAGAGAAGAGCACGGCGGTTAGTATTTGTATGGGTCCCCAAGCCCAAAGAACAGTTGAATGTGCTGGGAGTGTTTGAATGCGTGGCACCACTCGAAGCGAAGTAGTCGCGACCGCCCGGGCGAGAAGGCAAAAAGGAAAAGAGGCGCAAGCACGAGCGACCACAGGTGCAAGCATGTCGCTACCCGCAGCCAGGTGCTGGTTCGCCCGAACAGCCAAGATCCAATCCCGTCGAGATTGAGCTGGCCTCCTCGGTTTTTTTTCTCCCCCAATCCTCTTTATTACTCTTCTCCCCTCCCATACACTCTCGTAACAAGCTTGCAGCTCAAACTCCTCCTTCTTGTCCTACTCAGCCCTCTCTCCTCCGTCCTCCACCGCTTCCATTTTTCTCCTAATCCGACTCCCACCCGTCTCCCAACAAAGTATACCCCCACATAGTTTCTCGAACTCGTGCTCGCTTCGTTCCTATGATTAGTACCAACTTCCCCGCCTGGCTGTAAGTACTTACCCTCTGTATCTGTCGCCGGTAATCCCTTTCCTGCTCCCATATTGTCTTCGGCCGAATAGTCCCAAAGTACGAGTACTCTCTGTTCAGAGGCCCCGGCCTTGGCCCCTTGTACCCTGGGAAACGTCCGTACGCTCGGTTGTTCAGCTGGGACGTGCGGGCCATTGAAAACTCTATCTGCTGGATGTTTTTCGTTGTGAAACGGAGTCGGCACAGCCATATGTCAGTTAGTTTATTCACATCCATGTCAGATAGCTGAAGGCAGCACTAACAAAAAGCTCTGTCCAACACGAGGTTCAGTTCCCGGTCTCCCCAAGCGGGCTCGGCTTATATACATTTCGACGCCTCTGGAAAATCAGCATGTACAAATACAAAAGAAACTTATTAAATAGATCATCTAGGAATTGCCAACTGAAGTTGAAATTAGAGTACGAAGGCTAAGCTTCGTTGGCTGAGGTTGCTGATTACTTACCTACCTAAAATGGTAAGTAACCGCAAGTCTGTTACCATAACACAGTGAGATCAAGACACATACCTAAGAAACAAAGGGTGCTTGCCCAGCAATAATATAGCAAGCGCGCAGTACAAGCCGCCATGCATCCACGAGGCGAAAACACCGTACGTCTGAAGAGGAAATACCACTTACATCTAGCGGAAACTCAACGCATATCAGCATTACAGTAAACTGAAGCAAATGCGGCGGGAACACTTGTCAAAATAGGGAAAGGCGAGAGTAGAACAGGATGAAAACACGCTTTCAACGCCTTTCCACAGGAAGAAAGTATTGGTATAATGTAATCTCTATCACTATACATCTAAGATACTTGTCACAGCCACCTAAAAAGCGGCCATAAACTACATGTCTACAAAACGTAATCAGGCCAGAAGGCGTATGAAGAACTACTCGCATACACCCGCAGTTTTCAATTAGGTGTAAGCGACATAAGATTGAGCACTTTCGGACTCCCGGTGCACGCGCCTGGAAACAGCGGGTTCATGCGCTTACATTCAGATGTGTTGCCCCTAATGGCTAAGGGGTTCTTATCGCTGTGGGGGGCGATCATAGTGGATTAGACAAGAAAGCCACAGCTTTTTGGCCGCAAACATCATCGGAGAGGGGAAGTGTTCTTTCAATTGCACGAAGCTCCGCCATCCACCCCCGAAACAACGTGGATTGATCCAACATATTCAATTCTAATGAACACAATGTTACGTGCACAATAACGAGTCCTTGAATCTCCAACCGAATAACCACGGCAATGTACAAGGCAGCACATGCGCGGAAAAACAGCCTCATAGATGCGCAGATACCTTCTTCTCAGTTACTCAAGCGTATACCTGGATGGCACCGGTACCTTCTACGGGGCGCCAAACCCATTGCCCATCTTTAACGACAAGCTCAGTCCAATGGGTGCGCTCGCATCCAGACACGGGGCAATCCCACTCTAAAATCCACTCTACGTCGCCCTCTGGAAGCTGAGCAGGAGGAGCTCCAATATCCTGGGTGACGGGAAGCTCGCCGAACTTGTGGTAACAGTGCGAGTCGATCATATGGCCACAGCGTAGAGCCCACAAATCAGCGCAGCCTGTACGCAACGGGCGCCGACACGATCCGCAGACGAGGACGCGATAAACCTTTGGAGAAATGGCTTCCGACGAGAACTTGGACGAGATGGCCGCTGGGAGGGATTTAGAAGTGGACGCGCTCGGACCGTACTCTGTCTGGTCGCATTGTCGGCCCTGTTGCTGGATTTTCCTCTCTACCAAACGTCCCTTTCCCTTCCAGCCAGCGGGCTTAGCTGATGGCGAGCTAGCACAAGTGATCGCCGCTTGACTTTGAACGGACGAAGCCTCCTGGTCCTGGCTCTGGTCAAAGTCGTAAGTGAAACCGGCTCGGGGTCGGGCACGGGCGTGGGTCATTCGAACGTTGTACTCGTTGTCTTGTAGGTTCGGTCGGTCGCCTGGTCGAAGGGGGAGTCTCCGTGCAACCTCTTCATTCACGGCACCTAAGGCTATTTGCTGCCGACTCCAGGCTTGACGAAGCGGGGGCAAATGGTCAATTTTACATGTACATATTACGAGTAGTAGTATCTGAGGCTTACCAGCCCATTCACTCTCCGGCGCAGGTCGCTGCCTGCGAGAATTTTGTCGCTCGCGTCTCCTAAGCGCAGGTGGTAACGCATGCGCGGTCTGCACCCCACGTTCCTCCTGCCGGTGATTTCCGTCCATGCCTGGCAAGTGAGGTATCAGTCGATCTCGAGCATCCGGCAGGACGACACGACGGCGGATGCGCTCGAGATGCGACATAAGCGGAGATCTGCTGGAAGAGAGAGTAGGAGTCGATGGTAGAGCAGTGGAGAGGCCCGCACCCACACGTGACCTGGCACCCACCGGAACATAATCTGACCATGGGCCAGCTCAGCCGCTTTAAGTCTGTGGCCACGTATTTTGGTGGCCAAGGCAGATAGAGTCCTTATGTCGGAGGGTGCAAAGACGGGGGACGAGAAGTAATTATTGACTCCTTGATATAGTAGCTGAGTGTTTACAATAACGCCCGTGGCGCCAGGGTGTGATACAAGGATACGCTTACCAGAGGTGAAAAAAAACGTAGCTCATGATAATAGAGCCGCTTCTCTTTGGTAGCTGGTGTGCCAACAGAGTAAGTGAGCCCGTAAAACCGCATGGAATGAGGAGGATTGATCGGGCGATACGCCTATTGTATCGCATGCTCCGCAAGTCGTGCGATTATGACTTGTTTAGTCGGTAACGCAGTCCGGCAAGGCGAGGGCTTGTTTAACCGTGGACATAGCATCGGCATTCGCGAGGCGTATCAGATCAGAAGAAACTATGACCGCAGTCGAAAAAAAGTCCTCTGACTTGTTGTTGCGGACATCGACGAGAACTGTTTGACCGGGCGTCCTATTATAGTTCGATTGAGTCCCAAAGAAAAGCTATAACTCTTGAACATACCACTCCAGGTCATTTCAGCAAGCCCGCTCCTGGTCCATCAAAACACCATTCATCCGAATCAGAACATTTGGATCGGTTGGCTAGTCACATGAAAGTGTTTTGTAGAAAATCGGGCGCAAAAATGTTCGAGTTGATTATGACGTTGTCGGGCGGAGATGACTACTCGGAGCGGGGAGACGTGGAACGGCAGGTTGTGTCCGTGTTTGTCCTAAGCGCCGATTTTGATCGAAAGCGCCAGCGTTCTGATTCAATCTAACAAGTATTTTACTTAGTTTGGAGGGGGGACGTAGGAGATGATAGAAAGCAGCGGCTGGTTTACTACCTGGCGCGGTCTTGCATTGCGAGGCTACCTGTTGGGGTTGCAGCTCGCTTACGTCGAGAGTTTGCCCCTGAACGCGTGAGTATGACCCTGACGTGATAACACAAGACTTAACTCGGACACAGAGTGGTGAACCGAAAACTATTGCTATACTTGCATGTTCCGCGTCTGATTCTCCATCATCACCTGGCCAAGCATGAAGCGCCTAGTGGTACTCGAGTCCACGCTCGTGGTGCGGCTGCCGAACGTGAAAGGCGGAGACTGAGTAACTTAAAGAGTAGCAAGGATTTGAAAAGCGACGCGCAGCATTACTACTAGCATTGTGGTATGCCAACGAGGGACTATTGATGTTCCGTAGAATACGTGTAGGCGGCGGGGCGGGGCTCGGGAGCCGGAGGACAAGCCTCAGCCAGGCGCAAGACTTGATCTATATATCACTAGCATAAGCTTAGACAAGTGAGATAGTACTGGTTGCAAAAGACTTGTGCCGCACTGGCGGTGCTCACGATTAGCGCGAAAAGGGGGTATGGCACATAATCCCACGGCTTGGGGAGAAGGAACAGGAGGCCACAATGGCAGCAATTGCAGCAGAACTACACAAGTTTTCCGAGTATATAACGTATGAGTTTGACGCATTCTCAGTTGCACAGGTATTATTATATCAGCAGCGGGGAGGGGGAGAACGCTAGGGCTCACACGAGGGCATACTATTACCAGGCTCGGTCATCTGTAAGTTGGGCTGGGGCGTTTCGGAAGTGTTCTGTGTTCTCTCTCAGTGCTGGCGCGAGCAATAGTCCAAGTTGTGAGAATAAGCTAGAGGCGCTCTACAGCGTAGATTAGAGCGAGAGAAACGGGTGGGAACCAGCGTAGACCTCTGACATTCCGACCAATCAGTGGCTGTGTTGCGCAGCAGCTTAGTTGATCATATTATGTGGGCCAAAGCCGGCACGTGCCTCATTCGCTGCGTGAAACCCCGAATTCTAACCGCGCAAAAACGTCCGTGGAATCAAATGTTTTTGTTTTGTTTTGCCTTAGTCATTTGTATATAGAGCACAGCAGCTCCAAGTCACGAGCTAATGCCGTTGGAAATTAGTTATTTTCGCCAGTTTCAACAAATCGTCGACGCCAAACGAGCTAAGCGCGAGACGAGTAGCAGGCTGGTTCAGTATGTATACAAATATATAGCGCGGGTTTATTTGATGAGTCACTTGGTTAGTGAACCACTCTTGAGCACCGAAGCTCTCGATTGACACGACATCGCGTTTTAAGTGTAAAATCAATCAAATCTCCATAAATACCAATCGAGGGCTGGATTTCGCCATCACACTTGACAAAATGACATAGAACCAACCAGCCTGAGATGTCTGAGAAGCGTGGGGCTTTGAGTTTGTGAGGTTCAGCTTACAAGTTCTTGTGTGATATTGCCAGGTAAAATATTGCTCAACAGCCAACTCATGTGAGCCCCAGAATGTGAGATGAAAAGTACCTTAGGTAGCTTGATCTAGATGCTTTAGAGCGCCCAAAGACTTAGGCTAACCTAGGTACGTATAGCTTTATATACCAAGCAGCACTTGTAGACCTTAGTATAACCAGAAGCTAGGCGCACTTGATGTGTCTAGGGGTTGTGAATAAAATATATGCGCATACACTCAGTGAATTCGCCATATTTCTAGCTCACACATATTGACTGAACAACAGACATGTGTGTGGGATACAGTAGCTACTAGCTCTCTCTGGAGATTTTGTGCACACTCTGAGATGCCATCTCACCAATTGCAAGTCCGCCAGCCAAATTGACAATCCGTGATGTTTCGCACTTCAATGAGCTTGGACCCCCATAAGCTTCAGTTAGGTGTCATCTGTATATCTACCAGTGACATAGGCATCTTGGAGCGCTTTTTTCATACTCTCACTCCCACTTCCATTTCGTATTAGTGAGTTCTTATTAGCTATATTAGTGCTTATCACAGCGACCGCTATGGAGGCGATTCGGCGGTCGATTTGAGGTTGTTACGTTTTTCGCGACAGGCACGGATTCTAAACATATTGGCGGCGAATTCGATTGGAACAAAATGCAAACTCGTTCGTTGTACGTCGAGGAGAGTGCGTAAATTATCTCAATTTAATTTTGATCATGTACATACTACGGCTATGGCGCCGCTATAAGTTACACGAAACAATTCGAGTTCTTATCGAGCACCAAATCCGTAGCTGGATCGCCTCCGTAGCGGCTACTGTAATAGGCGTAATTTTGAGTATGTTATAGCGATTGATTTTACACTTGGAACGCGGTAGGTGAGTGTCATTTATCCTCAGGCTGTGCAGTCATGGGGCTGACTTGCGAAGTGTTGAGCCCGTGATGTTTATGGCTGGTCTGAGGTTGCACAGCCATCAGCTGGACAACTAGAAGCGGTCCACAACACGGCGTTCTCGCAGACGCTGACTTTTTTGTTTCACACATGGATTATATCCCCGTCATACGCTTCTCTGAACAAAAACATGATTCGTTGATGGAGGAGCTTCAATGGCTATTGGCTACGGCTGGCTCATGGACAGTATTTTCAGGGGATACTCTATACAGGGATCGTCAAAAGGCGGTAGGCGCATCGTAATGTTACTCTATAGTATCCTCTAAGTATCTTCCGCAGATAGATCACTTGAAGACGCTACCCAATGTCCCCCTTATAACCTCCCCACATTGGCCAAGGCGAAAAGGATTCTACCACCCCAATGCCCTTCGTCATCCTGTCAAGCGGGTGCAGCACAGCGTGATGTATGCTGGTATGCGGGCTACGGCGACGTCTACCGCCCCCAGTGCTCGCCATCTACTAGTTCATCACCTGGACATTACAGGGCGCCTGCTTCGGTGCTACACTCAAGACATCCACCACGCGTATGAGTACAACTCTGAAGCTGCGCACGGCCGAATAGTTCAGCTGCATGGCTCAAACATGCGCTTGAGGTGCAGCAGGTGCCGGGAGGTCCCTACTGGGGCCGGCCTGCAATTCAATGCAGCGATTCTGAAACAGGGTGCGTGTGTATGCCCCGCTTGTAGCTTGTCGATGCCCCGTAAGTTTGAGAGCTTCACGTAGGCTGAATAGAATCAGCTTACCGTTTTGAGTAGGGCGTTTCATGAACCAGCCAACTCTTGAAAGTGGCATCTTGCTTCCGGACATATCCTTTAATCAGGACATTTTGCTCTTGGACAGTCACATAGACTTTGAAGAAAAAGTCGTTGCTGACGCCCTATGCGATGCGCTTATTGTGTTGTCTCCGACGATGCACTCTCAGAGCGCAATGCGCATGTTACGCATGCTATGCTGCCAGGTCCACGCAGCCGGTGGGGTGGTAATCCTGGTTGGGATGGAGGCCCCACCAGGAGCAAGGTGGGACAAATATATTGACATTCATGTGGAGGTAAACGTGGATACATGGGCGGCAATGGTTATGGACAAATTTGGTTATGTGAGTTGCTAGTATACGATGAGACTTGTCTCATCATATATAACTAGATTCAGGCATGGCGTGCAAAAGCGACAATCCTAGAACGAGTAGGTCGAGCACCACTATATAGGCAGTCAGCTGACGGTCTGCTGTTACACAGGTCGAGGAGCTCCGGGCCAAAATATTGAAGCTGGAGCGTCAAACGGCCTTGATATGGCAGTACCGGCTCCCGTCGCGACCTTACTGGGAGAAACGAGTGAGGTTCACGTCTCCTATTAGCAACATTTCTTCGGGACAGCCGTGACGCTCTTGCTTTCAACGTACCTATGACAGTACCAGCCCAGATTACCACCAGTTTCTATAGCAATACAATTGCATGTCTCAAACGTTCTTCGCGAAGTCTGACTCAGATGATAGATTACCCAATACCTATCACCAGCTGTTTTACCTGCCTGATGATTGCCGCTGACATCTGATGAATGCGGTGATCAACCAATCAGACCCTGTATGCGACTGTTTGAGATACAAAACTTGGGGAGACAACAATAAAACATGGGCAAAAAGTTGCTTGTTCAAAAGGTTTATCTGCCGTGACGTATTAGAATCACGTACATTAGGAACCCGGTATCATCCAGTGTACGGATTACATGGTCTGGTTTGCAATTATCAGCAACATATCAGCTAATATGATACACCACTGGATGATACCGGGTTCCTGATGTATGCCCCGGCACTTCTTACATAGTTAGGCTGCTACTGCGTCAGCAATGTGATAGTATAGCGCCCACATAGTGCTAAGTTATACAATAATAGCACACGGCAATATCAGGCTACATGATATACCGATCCAGGAGATAAGCTTATAGGGTGACTGGTAGGAGCTTGGGTCTCAGCAGCCGTTTCCTGTAGCTCTAGGACAACGGATCCGCTGGCAGTATAGCCTAGTAGGAGCATTGAGGTCTCTCAAACAGACGCAGAGTACTTGTGCTAGGTACCGAGAGTGTTTGGGCTGCATACACTCTAGTAAGAGGCGCATATAGGGGTGTCAAGTACTACAACAGTCTATGAACGTTTACACAAGACGCCAACAGGTGGGTCTTATACCCCAACCTTGGTGCGTCAAACTAGCTCACTTAACCAGCATATAGATGTCAATGTCGGGAATTCTGGTCATCAGGAACAAGTTCCGAGAGTAGGTCTATCGCGTCACTATTGCAACACCGTGTTAACAGTCACCTTAAGCAAAAAAGGTTGTCGCATTAAGGTGCCAATGCGGACTTGCTTTTGATACTCGGAACATAACACATTTCTTCCGTCACTCGTAGTTAACGGCAAGTAAACCTTTGGATATGACTAGTAGCGTTAGGCGCGCAAGTAGGCAACTGCGATGTATAGGTAGGACGATATATATGCCACAAAGATATGATACATTCTATTCATACACCATTTCAGTTACTACGTGGCTTTGCAAGACATAGGCGAACAATGCAGAGACTCAAGGAGCAAGAAGGTCACGTGCCATATAGACCTGCTTGCGACTCTCGTTCGTCCGGTTAACAAATCTTGAATCGGAAGGGGATAACTGTCAGTACTCACGCCTCTAAATAAGCCAGTTAAACCTAACCGAAGAGGGAATCAGACACGACTATGTAATGCGTGGACCACGCGACAACGCCTTCCTTCACTCCACCACCTCCGCATGAGCCGTCCGATCGCGCCACATGCATCACAAGTTTGAAGCCCAAGGTAGATTCAGCGCATCTACTTGATCTCTTACTCACTCTAGTCTGCTGATCCGATAGCCGTGACCGGGCAGAGCGTGTCCATAAAGATCGAGGAACAAGAGTATGTCTGGCGCGAGCCGGTGCCAGAGAAGTACACCGAGAAGTACTTGGCCGCTTATCGCGAAGCGCATGAGGAGCGAATGTTGATCGAGTGGGGCCTAATACGCCCGAGAAAAGAGCTACCTGTGAACAGTGAGCAGGCAGAGCCGGTTGTGAAGACCGAGCTGAAGCCGCTGGAGTTCACCGAGGAAGAATCTAGCCAATTGTTGGCCTCGGAACCGGCCTCGTGGATTAATCCCCGATCAAAGACGCGCAAGCTGAAGTGCAAGGCGCGGTCTGGCGGGTCAGCTCACAAGGCGATTGAGGAAAGTACCGAGCCGGCCGTGGGAGCAAAGGATGACGAAAACTTGATAAGTGGTATGTTATCCGTGCACTACTGTGTCAGTGATTGACGTAGCGTCACACGGTGTAGGTGTTGAGCTATTCAATGTTTGGGTACCGGAGAATTGGGAAAGGTTGATTGAGAGTTTGGGCGAGAGCAAAATGTGAAGCATATTTGGGCCGCCGATCTGAGGAAAACGGGTTATGTAGTTCGGAAGATCCCTCGGGTCCAGATGTAACAAGCTGTTGTACCGCAAGTGCAATGTAGAGCAATCCTAACTTTGGTTTTTGAAGTCGGGAGTCCGTTAATGGTTGGTCTTGTAATTTAGCACCAGGTGGGTACTATACTATCATACTGCTGGCGCAGTAGCAGCTCAACAATGTAAGGAGTGCCGGGCATACGTGATCCTAATACGTCATAGCAGATAAACCTATTGAATGACTTTTTGCCTTTGTTCTTTCAGAATGTCTCCTAGTTTACTGTACCCGTCAATAATATACCAACACAGCTCGTGCGCCGTGTGACAAAAAATGAGTGTTTTCTTAACCACGGCAGGTTGTCGGTGGCGTGACACAGAAGCAAGTTGCTTACGTATATGGTCGAACTCCTTGACATGCGAGCTGAAACCGAATGTGGAACCTGTCCTTCTGATGCTAAATCACTCAATTCTAGCTTCAGAAAGGTCGTTTAGATTGATGCATGCATGTTACGGAGTCTGACTGCGAGTTGAGACAATATATGCGCTCCCAAGAAAGTGAAGTCGCCCTTCCTCTACTCGCATATACCCTTAGCAAGCGTGACCTGTTGTTCAGGCTTTAACCGCCCGCTCAGAATGGTGACGCTACAAACGAGGATCTTACCTACGTGGACATACACCCACTTGTGACCAAACATGTTGGCACAATGATGACGAGTACAGTATCACCAGTTCGGATCTACATAGTACGACAAGAAGTCCTGCTTCTGTACTATCGAATCATATGCTTTACAGAGCTACGTACACAGAATCTGTACTACTACGGGCTATTCTTTTTAGGGGTGGCCCGTCATGAGACTGGTTTTTCGAGGCAATGTATATGATTTGGTTAGTAGTACGCGAGACGCTTTCACTTGACATGCTCAACAAGATTCCGAATGCTAAGTCCTTGTGTCCTGGTGCAGTTTGTTGTTCATTTTTACATCTTTGGCCCCCCGGTACCTAACCTAACATGACTCTTCTTGTGGCCCTAAGTATAGGCGCGCAGTTTGCAGCTCACAACGCTCGTGAGGCGCCCTCTGTGTGAAGCAAAAGTACGGAGAATTGGTATGAATCAGACTTCGCGTTACGGTATAAAACCTACTATTAGCCACTTGAATCCATACCAAAAAATGGTATGACGTGTCTGCCAGCCGAGTGTCTGAACGATTCGTCCCAAAAAGGGACCATGTAAAAATCAAACTTGGTACGTTTATTTGTCCTCTTTTTAGTACGATTCATCTAGGCCTCCGTTTCATGCGGAGCTTCGTATGTCTAATGCGTATAGAGGCCCCGTGTGTGCAAGATACGAGCTTGTGAGTCTCACGAAGTCATGGCATTCTGAGGCGATCTTTGTTGGCCTATTGGTAATCGCGTGATGATGATGATGAAATCTATATTCTACATACCGCCAGTGGTCTCACGAAGAGCCGGGCGCGGTCCCGGCAAAATCACAGAGTGGGGATTTCACCGCCATATGGGCTTGCAAACCCACGTTTGGAAAGGTTTGAAACACTAGCAAAAAAGAACACCTTTCCACCTTCACATACTGTGACAAGCGGGCCTTAAGGTCTACATAGTGCAATACCAAGCCTCCATAGTTTGTATTGGCTAGATTGACCTGATCGACACCATCGATCTCATAGACCATATAGCCCTCATGGCCCCCATAGTGGCCGTAGTTCCCATGGAGCTCATAGCTTTACCTGAACGGGCCCAATCCTAACAATTGCCAACCTACCCATCGAGAAGAATCGCGTTTCGGTGAGTATTTTACCATTTCCTTACTTGATGTTGATCCAAAATGGATTCTAATTGAACAAGTAAAAAGACTGAAGCTGTACGCATTATAACAATCTTGTAAAGCGCAGTGTGTGAGTAAACGAGTGAATATGTAGTTAGGTGCATGATGCAGTACAAGCTGGCGCATCGGCCGCTTTATATACACGAGAGAAATACAATCCGAGTCATATATACATGCTAGAGTCGGCATATATGCGTGATTTGACTACGGTGAGTCTACTTGACTCGGTTATTACTGGCTCGACTATCGACTCATTATTACACACATACACCGACAGCATTCTCCGAGTTCAAAATTTGTAATCAAACTGCAGAGTTGACCTTCTGCCACGCTCCCAGCTCAGTCTTGGGCAAAACTACGCCCACAGTGTCACTTGGTATCATGTACATGCCTCCCCCGCGTGTACTTTATAGCATTTAGCGCCATTGGTACACCGGAAAAAATGAACTAACGGTTAGTTTTCAAGCCCTGCCTTTTGTACCCTTCCGGACTCTACATTAGGGAAGGTATCGCATAGAGCACTTAGTGGCTGTGTGAAATCTTATGGACCTCATGGACGCTATATAGTTCTTCATATTTAGATTTGATACTTAAGTAGCTTGTCATGACGTCTGGGCTACTATATGGACCACAAAGTCTCTATGAGAATGCATAGATAGTAGCACTCTGAGCTCATGAACGTCTCGTCGAAACACCAGGCCTGGCCTTCCCTGGATGGCCACATCGATAACAGCGTAACCAGGTCATAATCGATCTAGTCACGTGAATGTTGTCCTTGAACCCAGCCTGTTCTCCACCAGCGCTGTTGTTGTGAACATGTCCTCCACCGCTGCTGTTCCGAAAGAAGGCGTCGAGCAGCCCGAGGCAGGCTTAACTATTCAAAAACCATGCGCCGAGGCTACATTGCTTGAGCCTGAGCGGAAGGCAAAGGTCAAACCAGGGTGTGAGTGATTTTTTTCACCAAGAGAGTCTGGTCACAATATCTTCAAAACTATAGCTTTTGTTTGGGTTATCGATGCGTTTGCGTTCGTAAACGTTCGAAACGAGGAATTCGAATTCGTAGAGCTCAGCGTTGATCAATACAGCAAGAAAAAGTGGAAAGATATCTGCGTGGTGGGTGCTGTGGCTTCGCTGGTCGGCCATGGGAGTATGTTTGCGCAGTGCGGATGGTTTACGCGTATGGCATGGCTGTGGTTTCAAGTTGGAAACATACAGGAGATTGTCGTTAAGAGTGACGATCGTTTTCGCGCCGGGTGAGTGTAGTATGTATTCATAGTATAGCACACCGTGACGTGGCAGTGTTTTCCTCTGTCCAAGAGGTACTGCAACAGCGAAATGCGTAAAAACCTGCATGCTTTCTGGGATACGTTACTTACATATAATATTGTAGGGAGCGACGCATTTGGTTGAAAACAAAGCTGGGCGAATACACGATGCTACGGCCACATGACTGTTACGTCAATCACTGGGACCGGACGCTTAAATCACTGGGCAGTCTGGCGAGCTGCGAAGACTTTCAGCGATTGTCTCGCACCGCTGACCGTCCTCGCTGGTGGGGCAACAACGCCGTCGATTCGTGGTCCAATGGCTCCAGCCCACCAACTGCCATTCTCAAGCGGGCGCGTGAGAGTGATGAAGGCGACTCGATGAAACGGGCTCAAATCCATACGCCCAACGCTGTCTCCAAGACCGAAAGCTCTCAGGTTCAACTAAAAACAACGTCGAACCAGAGGGAGTCGTGGTCGTTGATCGGGGACTACCGGAGGCCACCGCAGAAGCCGGATCCTGAGGATGGCAAAGTTGCCAGCACGTCCTAGCTCGCACTTAGGTAACAATTACATTTACGTTATTTACGAGGCGCTGACCTCGTGAGCGCAGGCTACCTCAAACGAGTAGGGGAACTTCCGCTGCGCAATGCTTGCCAACCTCCCCGGCGTGTCTTTTCGATCGTATGTTTGCGAGGCCGTTGTACCGGGCTTGGTTTTTCTTGCCGATTTCAACTCTGGATTGTACTGCTTAGCTACCGTGTTTGTTGTAGAAATGTCGTTATTGACTATCACGTAACAGCAGGGGACGTGAAGATTATATTTCAAAGTAGATCGCGGTAAATCGGTAAATCAAAAGTCTTTCCACGCAAAATCCATACCCACTCGACGCCACTCACTTCATACGATCCTCTCCGCGCCGGATAACACAGGGGCTCTCATTCTCTTCCCAACCGTTTTCCACGCTCACTGCCGGGCTGGAGGGTGGGATCTGGCACCAGCCATCAAAAAGCTTGGAATAATCTTGCTGCGAGTATAGCGTCAAGGTAGCGTCGGCAGCCTCGGATTCGGTTTGACTGGAAACAGTGACTGACGGCGTCTGACTCGAGCTTTGACCATCCCCAGCACCGTAAGACGGTGGCATGCCATCTATAGAAGAGTTAAGTGCAAATACTGCGCTGATTGAAATTTACGAACATGGATAGGATGATCCAGGATACATATCGTTCGGGCTTGCCTCAGTAATAATCTGCGGAGTGTCGTTCGCCGAAAACTCCTGAGGATTCTCGTCGCGAGTTGCAGAAATAGGGGCCGATACGGTAGGCCCATACCACGAGGTGAATTGATTTGCAAGCTAAAGCATGAACAGATTGCGGTCAGATTTACGGGTAGAAGTATAATAGTTCACCACTTGGCTTACGCGCGCGTTTGTGTCACCCAGATCCGTCTGAGCATCGGCGTGGGGCGGATGGTTGCCGGGGGCTACCTCGGCCATGTCAATGTCACCTGGAACCGCTGGCGCGACACTCGGGGTGCCGTCCTGAGGTATATCTGCAAGGGGGGTAGCCGTGTGAGGAGCAGCGGGGGCGGGGGCAAGCGACTTTCATGGGGGGGTGGGGGGAAACAGTAAGTATTACTGAAATCAACCTCATACATTCGCATTGTAGATCTACTCACATGCGCAGCGGCAACGGCAGACTGGCTAGGAGTGTGAGCTGCTACCGATTCGGAGCCATTGTCAATAATCTGGTATATCGACCGGACCGGTCGCTTGGTGGGCGGATTGGGATCGTCGTCGCGTGACCTTTTCAAGGACGGGGTATCGCCGGATGAACGAGGTACAGTCGGCGGGTCTGACGGAACCGAATCAGATGTGGACAAAAATTGCGCAGTCGCAGGTTCCGAACGATCGTGCACCGGAATTTCGACGGTGACTGAGGGGGCGGAAGGTTCAGTCGACGGAAGATTTCCCCCGATGGCCAGGAGTTTAAGCTTATCCCTCTGGCCGAGTTCGCCAGGAGCGCCCTCTTGGGATCTGGTGTCCTCCACACGCGCAGTGCCGCCGTTGTCCGTGTGGGGCATGTTCTCGCTCGTAGTCGGCCCCTGGCCACTGGAGCCCGTCTTTCCATCTCTGTTCGCCTTGCTGCCTCCGGCTCTACCCGTCGTGCGCTTGGGACGATTCCCGTTTGTCTTACTGGAAGTCCCTCGCTGGCGCGCGCTGTGGGCTTTCTCCTGCGCCTCCTCTTCACCCTCCTCCTCTTCATCCTCCTCCTCCTCTTCACCCTCCTCCCCGCTCTCCTCGTCGTCTCGCCGGTCTGTATTCCTCGGTGCCTCGGCCGAAGCGACTCCAAGTTTGACGAGCTTTTCCCCATTTTTTTTATTGTTCTTGCGGACCTGCTTCCGCGCCCCCTTCCAGCTTTTTAGTCCATGCCAGTAGGCCGGACGACGGTTGAGGTTGGGCGGCTTGATTATCAAAGTGTCCGCCTTCACGCCGGTCAATGTCTTCGCCCACGCGGGTAGAGCATCCTTCCATGGCGCAAACATAGGATTGTCCGGTATCGCGAGGAGGTACATGTAGCGACTCGTGCATACGGCAAACGCAGATTGACTATCGCGAGATCAGTATTTCATGAAGTGATCGCAATCCATACTACTCACCCGTCTCGAAAAAGCATCTCTTTTTCCACCTTGAGCGACTTTATACCTGTCACGACCATCGGTTGGTACTCGAAAGTCGGCCACTTGATGTAGTCCCAGTACTCTCCCGAAGCTGCGATGTACTTTGCTGGGCCATTCAGGGACGCCGCATCACCAATGAGCGAGATACCCTTCCACTGCCCCGGCGACATGTTCGGCTGGGGCACGTAGACGCAATTATTTTGAACGAAAGTCCAGTACGTCATCACTCTCAGTTCGACTAAAAGACGTGAGGATGAGTTCTCGTATGGATCACCGGGAAAAAAACTTACAATCATCCTCACTGCACGGTTCAACCGTCTGTTCAGCCATTAGCCGGTATCCCTGCTTAACCCATGTCTTTTTCGCCTGCAAAAGCTTAGCGGGTAGCGGTTTCTTGGCGCCGAACCGTGCTGACTGTCGTGACGCCATGATAAGGCCTAGTGTCGGATATGGTGGTAGGCAACGGAACGTGGTGGCGCGGTCACGTGGTGGCACGGTCACGTGAAGGTGACCGTCAAACGCCTTCACCTTCTCTCCCGCGACGGCCGATCAAATGAACACTCCAGTCTTCACGGATCTCACATCTACGGTGGGCCTGGCGAACGGTTCTCGCGTCGTTCAAGCCGTAGCCTCCAGCAAAAAACTTGTAGTGTTCTGTGGCGCTGGCGTCGCCGCCCACCAAAATATTCCCGTAAGTCAATGGCATTCTGTCACTGTTTTTTTGTCACAGACATCTACGCGCTACTGTACTGATTCAAAATAATTGCCTCAACTCTTTCTCATATTTCGACCCATGTCCTTGCGCACATTGAACCGTTGTCCTCTGAATGAAGAGCTTCGCGGAATGGGCAGAGCTCGTCACCAGCGACGCATGGTCCAGTCCCCCCCCAGCATCCCGGTCTTCATTATCCCCTCCCGATCCGACCACGCGTGAAATTGCCATTCTAAATCAGGCTGCAGCCAAACGACGTATTGATATTCGCCAAGCGCCCCGTTTGAAGATTTCGATGCTGCTCGAGGGTTTCAATAATGCGGGACGACTTGGCGAATGCGTGACTTGCAACGTCGATGGGCAAGAAGCATGGGGAAATGTCGAGCTCGCGAATCGCATGACGATGCTCTTTGGCGACAATAACGTCTTGTTTTGCCCAGCGGGCAGCTGTCCCGAATTCAAGGGACAATTCGTCTTAGATCACGAATCGGACCTTGTGTCGGGACGACCTGCGGTTTGTCCCTCTTGCAAACAGAGACGTTAGTGACGTTACGTCTACCTAGATCCACCCGCTGACGTTTTCGTTTCAGGCGAAGAACAGCAGCAAGCAGGTGTGCGACAGTCTAGCCGATTACAAAAACCAAATTACCTCGAGCCGAAGTTGCAATGGGACGGGAGCATGGACCACGACTTCCTGATCGAAAATCTTTACACAAAGTTTGCCACCCGCATTCGACGCTCCGATACCCTGCTCATCGTCGGCGCATCGCCTAGCGGGCTTGCGTATCAGGTTCTAATCCCGGAGATCGCTCGCTTGGTGCACGATTTCGACGGCGCGGTCGTTTTTCTCGATCCTGCGGACCTACCTAGCTGCGAGCTCCAGGGTCGAGTGGATTTCCATCTGAAGATGGATATTGAAACCGGGTGCCAAGCCATTACGGAGGCTCTGAATGCGGTGAGTGTTTTGATATAACATTGCCTGGTGTATCTCACGAATAACAAACAGAACCTGAGTCGCTCAACCCCTGAACTTGCACTTGACATCTGGGGCGAGGTAAGCGTCGTAAATGCCGACGGAGTATATGCTGATAGTCAGCTTAGTTGTCTGAGCCTGTATTGGTCCCTGAGTCGCATTTGGAGGCGCTGCCAGCGATCACGGACCCTATGTGTAGTATATGCGGGCTGGGGTTGGAGAGATTTGTTGCCCCGTGCTCGGGCTGCGAAACATTTTTCTGTTTCGAGCAGCCCGAAGCTGGCTCGCGGCGCATGTGTGTCATGCCGAACTACTTCGCCCCGGACACCAACGCCAGCCATGAGGAGCAGGTTAAGTCGTTTAAGTGTCGTCGCTGCTATGACCGTACACTTGGCTCATATCCTGTAAGCGCTTTCAACTCTCAAATCGCGGTACAATACTGATACCGACCAAAAGCATTGGGTCAAGGACGTCTCGTTATACCATGTTGAACCGGACGTCCCCCCGCAATTGTATCTCCTTGTCTTCTACTTGGGGCAGTTCTGGCCTATGGCAACCAATATAATGTCAGCTGTAACAATGCGATGGCAGGCCAAAGGCTGGGCGGTAAGTGTTCCAACCACTGGTCTGTGCACTGCGGACCGGTGACAAAGAAATCGCACGTCTAGTTTCATTGTGTGCCGGTGCGACTCGAGTCGCGGGGTTTAAGCGTTGAGACGCTTTCTAAATGGTATGAGCCATCTGTATGATCTTCCGACAGCTTGCTCAATTCCAAACAGCCACTTCACAGAAAAAGGTTATAGGGCCGTGGTTATCTACGTGACGCATGGCACGGCTGGGCAACAGCGCTACCAGCTTGACGACACATCCGAATTGTCCCCAGCAAAAGTGAGTATATGCGCCCAGTCCGCGATCGTATTCTAACATTACCCGATAGTTCTTGGAGGTCACTTTGCAGCCAGCGCGCGCTGTCCTTCAGAACGCGAAGTCCGTTCATGTTTTTTCTCTGGCGTGTGGCCATGTCTATGAGTCGTCAGCAAACGTGTTGGCTCTTGAAGGCTTGCTGCGCAGGTGAGGTGCTTTGACATATGTCTCAACCGCACTTAATTTGCTGACGAAATATATCAGTTCTGGGCTGGTGGATGTGTTCGTTGGCACGATGAGCCAGCAAACACTCCCTGCGTTCTTGGTCGATCTGATAGCCCAGTCGGTTGTATCGCTTCTGGGACACGATCAGTGGAGTTACATTCGCCTGCTGGACATGTGGCTCAGGGATGCCCTAGCCGCCCCCCATACCGACCTCATCTACATGGAGAAGGGGCAACCGAGTCGCGTTTTCTCGTTTGCTCCGTTCCGTTTTCGCCCTCTTGGCATGCGCCTACCAAGCGTGCTAACCAGCTGCTCCTGCGCGGACCTGCCAACTGACGTCACGCAAAAGGCCAAGTCACAAAAACGGTGGAAGGTCAAGCACAACGGTAAGTCCGGGGACGAGTTGAAGGACATCACGCTTTGGGTGTCCTGTTCGAGGTGCGGGCAGACCTGGACGCTGGGAAGAGACGACATGATTGGGCATCTACGCCACGCCGCCGGTCAGTATGCAGCCGATGCGCCTTACGCTGTCAACCCCACATCGCCGAAGTAATAGCGCACGTAACGCACATAACAAGCTTGCATCTTGAATCTTAAGATTTTCAAGCATAGTCTTTGTGTCTAGCGGTAGTCTGTAATAATATGTCGGCATACGTAATGTTTTGTGCCTCTGCGCATAGGGTTTGTATATGATAGCTCACTCAAATGAGACTGCTAGATTTGCCAAGTAACGGTGTGAATGTAGCTGTAGCGGGGGTCGGAAACTGCCATGATGTTACCCTTCCCCTCGTCACTCACCCCTGGTGTATCGTTTGGAACTCCCTTCCACCTCGTGTTACACGCTCTCACCCTGTACTCCGGTGCAGCGTGTTGCCCGGTTCTCTTCCTTTTGTGAACTTGCCGGGACCACGTCTTGCTCGTAGTGAAACTGCTAACGGTATATAAAACGTAGATTTCATCATGGGGCCACTACACGTAAGCAAAAGATAGTAGGGTAGGCCGACCTCTTTAAGTGGCAATGTAACGCCATCAAGCGCTTCCACGGCCACCGCAGGTTTTCTTCCCCCCAACAGCAACGCTAGCGCACCGAAGGATCACGAGATGTGTTCTGGCGGTGAAGCTACTTTCGATACGGTTTCCAAATGTAAAACAGTATAGTATAACTAAGTTGATGTCGTACAACTGCTATATACACTATAAATGCGTAGAAACTGAGCGTTGCGAGCTGCACGCGAAGATATAGCTTGTGAGTAGGATGGATTATGTTTGTCTAGGTCACGTGATCCGGACAAATTTCTCCTTCAGGTTGCCGACCCACAGCGGTAGAGGTGCCGGGTATGCTTACTTAATTGAATACACATATATGCGGTTGAATATTTAGATGACTGAAATTTAATAGCATATATGCGCCTTTTTTAACCCTTCTTAGACCTATGAGCAACTGTGACGAGGCCGTTTCTTCTGTTGTCGCCATCCAGCCTGCTTCACTTTCAGACTCGATGTTGTTACTGACTCACCGTGCTTTAACTTTGTTGTGCGTTTGGAGTAACGCCATGGGACCAAATCTACTACGTAGAACATTTAGGCAGTTTTACTCCCCTCCTCCGTCACCTACGCGGCGAAACTCCGAACGAGGCAGAAGTCTTTTATACTGACGCAGACATTCACCCAGCCCGATGGTGTCGAACGAGTGTCAATACATTGACTTCAGTAGTCGCTTGTAACTCAGGAATTTTCCCACAGACCCACGCCTGCAGTTCCTCGCGTGCAGTTGCAATGATGGGAATTGGACAAGAAAATTTCCTGCGTTGCGGCTCGAAGGTTATTTGGAGGTGGTTAACGGTATCTATGACAACTTTTGGTACACTAGTCGGCTACGAAATACTTCATGTATTGAAAATGTCTATCCTAAAATATCGTGACACCTCTACGCTTCATCGCGTTTGCAGCCGTGCTCGAGGGGTGACGCGCGCTGGACGGCACTGCTTCGACCGAAGGTCTGTCACCTGACGGCTGCAACTCGTAATGAAGTCTGTTTGGGCGTGAAGCAGACGAGGCAAAACGTCTAACAACTCCTTTACAACGATCGTGAAAACTGGCCCTGGCTCCAACCGCGCTCGAAAGATAACGCGCGCTGGACGGCACTGCTTCGGCCGAAGGCCTGTCACCCGACAGTTGCGTCCGACACCAGAGATTTCTAGACAAGGGTTGAGCAGGAAGGGTCGGAGAACCGTACAATGAGGGCCACACTTCAACCGATTACAACAACGACAGGTGGCTACAGCCGTACTCGAGGGGTAACGCGCGCTGGACGGCACTGCTGCGGCCGAAGGCCTATTACCCGACGGCTGCACCCGA
>WSTH01000029.1:0-23145 GCA_019616345.1 Ceratobasidium sp. 395 | reverse complement strand
TCAGCCGTACTCGAGGGGTAACGCGCGCTGGACGGCACTGCTGCGGCCGAAGGCCTATTACCCAACGGCTGTACCCGACGACTGCGTGTGTTGGAAAGCGATCGAGTGGGGGGAAAAAAAAGAAATTGAGGAAACGGTAGCAAACTCACTGCTGGACGCTAATCAAAATGGGACGTGGATGCAGCCGTACTCGAGGGATAACGCGCGCTGGACGGCACTGCTGCGGCCGAAGGCCTATTACCCGACGGCTGCACCCGACGACTGTGCGTTTTGGAAAGCGGTTGAGCGGAAAGAAGAAATCGAGAAAACGGCAGCAAACACGCTGAAACGACAACCAAAGCGGGACGAGGATGCAGCCGTACTCGAGGGGTAACGCGCGCTGGACGGCACTGCTTCGGCCGAAGGCCTGTTATCCGACGGCTGCAAGGAAGGAGGGAAGTTGAGGGAGGATGAGAGGAGGGCGAGTCGTCCAGCTCCCTTTTAGCTTCCTAAAACGTCAGTCACGTGACACCAGCTGTCAACACATCACATGACGTCGGTCTTAATGGAGTCGTCGTTTCAATACATGAACGGGTATTTGATCTCACAGAGGAATATTGTAAGACATCATGATCACAGTACTCACTTCAAACGGTAAGAGATAGCGGGTCCTCACAGGAAGAGATGTCCATCAAGTAAACGCGGGATCAATTGATGATCCCAGTTTGGGGTAATGACAAACGAAACGAGGAAATGACTAACCTTGGTTCGGAAGGGCCAAACCATCGGTTGGGAGGCTTTGATTTATTGTTGAAATCTCCAACCCCAATCTCGTCCGACTACGACAACTCAGTTAACCACAATGTGTGATGTCGGCACACTAGCACCACTCAAAACAATTGTTGCGATAATTGAACATAACTAGCTATACGTAAAACTTGCTTATGGGAAAGATTGATGTGAATGCAAGCACATTCCAAAGCGGTATGTAACATGCGAAATAGGAGAGTCAAGTTCAAGACTACAGCACAGTCTGCTTTCTATATGACACGGCATGGGTCGCGGGGTATAGACACGGGCCTATTTATTCTGCCTTTCCTTTTTTTGCTCCCGACTCAGTATCATCTTTTCTCCATCGCTTATGTTGTTGTCCTTACTCGTCGACACGTGGTTATGAAGATTCTAACATACAAGCAATCGCCAATCCTTAAAACAAGCTAATTGATCTGACCCCGATCAAGCCTAATTCGAGCACCGACTTTTTTCTCACGACGGAGTACCAGACTGTCTAGTGTCCGACAGAGACAGCCGGCCGGGCATATGACAGTCATATTAACAAACAGAACAAAGATGTATGGCATTGGCGCCAATGACATAAAACACAGTAAAGAATATCAAGCGTTCACGAAACTAACTCTCAATCCGTGGACTCCGCCATCGGATCAGTGGGCAAAACCTAAGAGCCGCACGTCAACCAAGACCGGGAGTGGTACGTTCGGGGGAAAAACTCACAGTATGACTTACATCGCGAGTCCCGGTATTTTTGTCCCGCGATGCGGACGACAGAGCGCTCCCAGCGGCGGTCGACACGTCGTCCTGAGCGGTAACTGTAGCAATCCCAGCGGTTAGCTTGTAGGGATACAAGTAAGTGAGTCTCTAACTTACTCGTGCGTACGCTGCCGTCCTCCAGTCTTTGATACAAAACCACTAATATGTCAAAGAGATGAGAGTATACCCCTACATCAGCCACTCCGGATACTTACGGGGCTTACGCGGTGCGGCCGCAGCGGTCGGCTTGTGAGCTTTGTGAGGCATTTGTGGTTGAAGGAGAGACGCAACTGCTCTCACGTGCTGCCTTTAAATATCGTTTGGTCACATCACGTGGCTGTTGCCCTGATTTCCTATCATGAAGGCTTAGTGACAAACCGTTTTCGCGTTTCAAACCGTAAAACCATGTTGTGGCAAACGTTTACTTACGATTTTAAACAGCTTGCATCTAATGCTAAATGCATTAGTGATCAGCACGATAGCACGGATGAATTTGGAAGTAAAAGAAGCAGCTTGAAGGGGTGAGGGTCACTTAGCGCTTAGTCTGTGAGATTCTGAATATTTGATAGTCGATGAAGAGTTGAGACGGAGTGAATGGACACCGCAGTAGGATGTCCGGGTTGCGAACGCTATTTGTTGTACTGTACGTACATGGATCCGAAGTCGGTCCTGATCTCAGGACGTGCCGACTTGACGTTCATTGGGGCTCAGTCCCACGCCACACTTAGTAGCGACAAAACGGAATTATTAGTGACGTAAAATGCTCATACACTAGGAGCAACAACAGTGTTATGTAGTATGTATAACGTATAGGACTCAATCACGAGAGGGAGTTTGTGTAGCTAAATCAAGCTGCTCGTTGAACTTGTGTGATTTACTGAACTCCGATTTACAGAGCTCCAACTTTCAATAACTCCATATGGTTCTTCTCCCTGGCAGTCGTAACAGTTGCTTCCCCTGCCATATCATAACACGCAAAGCGGCTCTTGCGTATAATGCTCAGCCTACCCGATGCAACCGGCGGCTACTCAATGTGCATCAACAACATTTTATACTGGAAAGTATGGGGCCAACTCTTCGACGGCATCACACTTCGCACGGCCATGCTGCCCGACTCCCGTGTGGGTGTGCTCCACGTCCTCTTATATTGCGACACTGGGGGTACACAAAACAAACAAGCCCAGCCATCGGCTAGCGCCAGGCGCTATTAGATCAGTGACTTGCGATTCATGTGTGTACGATATTTGTGCACCTGTCTGACTACGTGCCTTGAAGCACGTGCCACTTTCCTGCAAACCGGTATGAACCCGTAAGGAACGTTGCAAACACGTGCTTATGAGCGTAAGGGTCAACCGGTTTGCAATTTAGGCTTTCCTACGAGCCCTATCTTTTCGTTCTCCAATTTTCCGTTTACACGGAAGCTATGTCGTTAGAAGATTCTTCCGAGGATTCTCGGCCACAGAATATACCGCGACGAAAAAGTGAGCCGCAGACGACTGGTCTACGGATAGAGTTAATGAGCAGTCCACTATTTCCATTAGACAAGAAAAAAGAGCCGGCTCGAGAGCAGGAGGGCCAGGTGTGGAACCCGGAAACTCTTCAGCACTTGGTCTGACGATCCTTTACAGTACTGCTGCGAGTGTCATGACGGTGGAAAAGTCGTCTTCTGCGGTGTGTGCGGCCTCCCGTGGTGCTACAACATTCTCGAACGTCTGATCGCGTCGAATGAGAGAGAGCTGGTCAACGGCAATGAGCGCCCCCCGAACACAGATCAGCGACGTGGCGCTTGTGTAACTCTACCACAGGCGATATATGAGGAGAAAGACAGCGTTTTCCGCTGCCCGGGGTGTCTCGCCAAAAATCCTGAGTTCCCTGTTGACGTGAGCGGGTGTTTGACCTAGTGGACTTTACTGAAATCCAGCCTTGCCAGTACATCATCAACAGAGACAGTGGCGCTGCACACCGGCTACATGTTGCTGCGCAAGTGGTCATTATCATGGTTACCTTGCCTCAGCTCCGGGAGCGTGGCCGTCTCGTATTCGAGATGATCAGGGCTCAGTTGGGAGCGTTTGAAGTGCAAGTATGCTAAGCATAGTCTTCCACACGACGCACCTCACTCGTTATACGTATATTTCCAGGTGACATACTATCCGATCGTCCTACCGGAAGTGTTAGGTCTAGGCGAGCAGCTCGCCATAGCACGGCAAGTAGCTTGGACCGCGCACTGATCTTAAGCTGAAATTTATTCTTAGTTCGGAATTCCAATATCATCTCGCCGTCATTTTCATGACCGAGTCTGATCCCGAGGGCGGCTGGTGGTTCGATTCGGCGCCGGACTCCGTACCAGGGTCTGAAGCGAAACCGGCAAAGGCCAAAGTCAGCAGTGGACGACAGTGGCCGGAGCTATCGAGTACGACGGGAGCCCAGGATGATGAGAGAGCGTTTCTCGAACTACTAGTCGGTGCTTATGCGAAACCATCTGAGAATGCCCTTTCATCACGGATTTTCGGCATATGCTGTGGTCTGAACCTCTTGGTTCCTGGTGTCCTTGATAAGATTTTGAAAGCAAAGCTAAGGTATGCAGGATTAGCTCTCGCTCGGAGAACGTTACTTGATACATCCTCTAGCGACCACTGGAGCTCGCTTCTTCTGCCTACCACTCCGGCTTTGGTGCCAGAAGAGTGGGCGTCTATGTTCCCTATGTTATTCACCCAGCTGTACTACAGGTCGGCACCGTTCAAGTCGGCCGTTACTTCAACCTGGGCGAGGTCGAACCGAGCTCGCATTCACACCGACTTATTGATCATCGAAAACCCTGGGAGTCCATCGACGCGGACGGTCCAAAAGTACTGCTACGCACCTGCCGCCAGCCGACCTTGGGGGGTAGATATGCCAGACGTCCGCTACAGATGTGGGTGCCCCGATAGCGAGCCGTGCAAGTGGACTCGGCGCGAGACGAGCGGGAAACCACAGTTCCAGGAGTATTTTGCGACGCTCGTGTCGCTATGCAAGCGTGAGGTGCTTTATGTGGCAGTGTTTAAGCAAGGCTTCAAGCTTGTCCAAATCGCGGGGACAAGTGTTGTAGTGCAGCCGTACTCCGAAGAGCTTCAAGGATTCCCTCTGGACCAGCGCGATCGAGTGCAGTTTCGTGCCGCCAAGGTGAGTTGGTGGCTACGTAGAGCGCTACACGCGTATTGACAGAGTCAACTCTGCTTGAAACGCCCGTGGTATATTGAATAGTTCGAGCCAGATGCGGCCAAGCCATCTACCAGGCTCACACAGGGGAAAAAGGGACAGAAAAACAAGAAGGAAGCGACCTCAAAAAGACGGCGTTCATCAAGTACTGCTATTGCCTTTCCCCGACACGTCTCGCCCTGGACAGGCGCGGGCATTAGGGCATACGAAGCGCGTGTGGCCGCTAGCTCCCAGAATCCGTGACGGCTTGAATAGTAGGAGTTTTGGACTTGGTCTTGAAGCTGTCCGCCCCCTTGTTTTCAGTCTGACATATGTATGCGCCTTGACACGAGTGGGAGTGTTGGAACTGCTGGAAGTTGGTCGCACATGCGCGTACTAGGCGCTTACGGGTAGCTTGGCCGAGCCGGACCGATCGCTTAAATGTTCTGTTTATTTTTCCTGTATACTCGCTCTCGTATAATTTCACCCTCCCGCTAGGTCAAACGCGTGAATCACAACGAGAGATTGATCTCATGTGCGCCTACTAGGCGCTCGTGAATAGTTTGACTCAGCAATACTTTTCTCTTACAGCGGTTTGCAGTAGTGCTTGCTGCGCATGGCTTCGAGCGCCCGAGCCAGAAGCAAACTGGAGGGGGGTCGAGCAGCTGAAAAGACATGTAGCTCAGTAAATCGCAGCCCAGTAGCCTGTGTATGCGTAGTTCTGATGTCGAAAGAGTTGCGAACATTTCAACGTGATACCGCGAGCAAATATGGAGATTAAAAAAACAGTACTGAGAGGACCAAATCGTGTTTTAAGCCGCGGCTTAGGGCTTTGAGCGACCTGCAAGCTCACAGAGGCAATCTTTAGCCACCTAGCAGTACGAGCGCACAAGCAACAAAGTCAAACAATGCGTTTTGGGCCGAGATATTGGTTGTTAAACAGGGGTTTTACAATACGACTGGTAATGGAAGAAACGCCGCGGGATGATCAGGTCATATACAGGGTCTGTCGTTCTGACACACTCAGGGTCTATCAATTTGTAAGCGGCGGGTCTGATGGAACAGGCCCGGTACTACGGCGCCGGGCCACCCCAAATGCTCCCCAGAGTGCAACAGGGCTCAAAAGCTTGTCTATATAAAGTGGTCAAGGAAATGACCAGTACTACATGTGAAATGAAAAGAGCATAAAGGGCGGCCGTATTGACGAAGAGAACAGAAACACTCACAAAGTCCCGTCTCTTGGAGGCGGGGATGTCTTGCCAAAGCCGAGCATAAGCACTGGCTTGTCAGTAACACAGGTTTATAAGCCCAGTGAAAACGTGTCCACAAACATTTTTCGCTTGAAGCCCGACTGAGCCTGTGAGTAAATTTGACGCTTAACAGGGACTGGAGCTATGTAGTTCTACAAAACCACCACGGCGGTAGTCGACGAATTGTCCGTTCCTAACGAGTGCATATACTATATCTTTCAGCTCTCTCTTGGCTATGCCACTCCCACCCAGATTTTATGGTGACTCGAGAGGCTTTGACATTTGCCCTCTACTCTACCATCAAGTGGGGCCGTTCCTCTATGTTCGTCTATATGCGCGTAAACTTTATTCTACCAGCTATCTATACGCAGTATCCAGGATAGGGTACGTCCTATAGCACCATTAGTATAACTTTGAGACGTTACCGACACCGTTCGACCTCTGCAATATGTAACAACACGATAAGACCCCTCATTGATGCAAGGCGTCGCGCTATTCAAGACGAGTCTAGCCTTTCGACAGTCAATAGTAGACAAAAGTTTACAAAACATATATACATCGTTCACATATTTGTTGTCATGTAGATAGTTTGACGATCCACGAAAGACTTGTGGGCCAGTAATAGGGATGCCAAAAGGCTGATCATGGCAAGGAAACGACGGAATCGGTCGCAATACTAACAATGTCTGGGCTCAGCATTCACTACCAGCAAAGTAAGGGGCTCACAATCAAAAATCATCCACTGAAATCTCCAATGCGTAGCGTTGGTTGTGTTCACGCAGTCTACCCACCATGCCGTCGGTGGGGAACGTCCAGCACCATCCACAATCGGAGCATTCGATCCATAAATGCACCTCAGAAGCTTTCATGCCGTTGACTCCGCCATGGTTAACTCGGCACTCTGCATAACGCTTTGGCCTTCCTTGCGTAACGCATTTGCACGGTACTATTCCAGTTGGAAGCAGCCTTCCTAGGGGCCGAGTCTTCCAAGGAGAAGACGCAAGTAGTCTGGGGGGTTGACGCGCCGTGAACCAAGCAAGATCATTAGAGTGATGTATCAGTTCTGTCCTCAGCCATAGTCGCGTGCGACCGATGAAACAGTCTGCCGGTAGGTTATGCACCTGAGATATAAGTGCAGATATGAGCGCACTCCAGCCATCGTGCTGGGCTTTCTGGAGACTTAAACAGCCAAATATCTCGGCGAATGGACCACTTATGAAATGGCGCATCAGCTACAGTACATTCTTCGACAATGGCGATACCCACGTTAATACCTCACGTTGAATAGCTGCCGTCAGCTCCTTTGATTCGAAATCTCTCTGATTACAAAAAAAGATCGCCCGGACGCACGACTTTCGTGACGAGAGGCTTTGTGAAAGCTGTCTGGTCACCAGACTCATCTACCCAACCTGTTAGTTATAGCTCGCAAAAAGAACATGATATTGTCACGGAACTTGGCGGATATTGGCTTGCGTGGTGGGCGAGCAGCGGCCGTGGCACTCACGAAGACTGGACGTGACGAGAATAACCCAGACGTCTTCATACCTAGATCTTGTGGGAGTTAAAACCATGTCCTTTTCAGTTATCTATACACGTACACTGCTACTTGAGCTGCCGTGATCTTTGGATCCTCGGGACCGATCTCGACAGAACGAATCTGATCCTGGGACCACTGAATCAGAACAACCGGATCAACGTAACAAGGCGACAAACCGAGGTTAAATGCGGGCACTCTTTCGGTAGCATATGCAGCAGCTTCTGAGCATCAGGCTGGGCGGGAGAAGGGTACATGAAAAGCACCAAGGACTTGTCCTACACAAAATCAGATTAGATCGGGTAAATGAACTAGCGCGGGAAATGACCTGTCTGATAGTTACTCCATCTACCGTTGAGGCGTCGTGCTCTTCCACATCAGGTAAGGCATCAGGGAGCAGCGCATTATGTGCGAAAACAGGCAACAGTGCGTTAGAGCTTAGTAAACGATCGATTAGAGCAGATATCTGATATAAACCATCCGAAACGATAAGGTACAAGCTAGGAAAGACTGCGGCTGATACCACATACCGTCTTCTGCATGTCAGCCGGGCGAGGCTCGGAGCTCAGGTTCTAGCGCGACGTAGTTTAGTGCTACGTTAATGCTGAAGGTCTCGTTCTATCATGCGTCCACTCACAGGGGGACTGGTGGATTGCATACACCTCGCGAATGCCTGTGCATCCACCTGCAGTTGCATGTCAAATATTTCCGACATCATTTTCGAGGATTGCTTGGTATCCACGTAAATTGTGACGCCACCTTGGCGACGGACCTCCGCAGCTATGTTCTTTACTAGTCTAAAAGTGTCTTTTGTTTGAAGAGAGGAAGCGACGACCAAAAAAACCTGAGATTGAGCGGCTTGTTTTGTATGTTTGGTTATGGCTTTCAAATGATCGTCAGACGCGGCTTGCTGGTTGAGGAGAATTCTGGGGACCAAGTACCCGGAGCGTATGGATTGCCGTTTGGCACGTCCGCTGTTTGTCTCTAATTTTTCTTGAATGTGATTCTCGTGAGTCAAAGGGCACAGTACGCACCTGATGAAGCGCATTCTGTGCATTCAACTAGACCGCTTGTACTCATCTCATAGTCGTAGCTGCTGACAGGTTGCCGAGCAGTACACTGGCAGACTGGACAATACAGCTCGTTATTTGTACCATGTAGCTCGAGTGTAGTCGATTTCAACCAGGGATACTCTCGAGTGTGGAGGCCGTCGACGTTGGTGGTGAGGCACACTCCTAGCTTGCGAAGACCATGAAGCTGGTTTGCAAGCTTATGAAAATCCGTGAGGGGGGCTGATCTCGCCGTTTTTCGATATCCTGTCAGAGTTTTGTTGAATAATGCAAGTGTGGAGACATCTTGAATGGTGTCTAAGTCGAAGAGATTCTTCCCTGGTATGCAGATGCCGTTCTCCTCGATCTTTTTCTGATATATCCCTTCGGGCCCTCTATAATCCTGAGTTCTCCCTCATTATACATCTCTGATTAGCGCTGACCTGGTTTCTTTTTGCTCACCGGAATTCCAGCCGCTACAGAAACACCAGCACCGCTCATCATTGAAATTCGTTTAGCTTCCAGGATTGCCGCGCATATGTCATGACCACTTTTCAAGAACTCTTGCGAGTCAACTACGTAAGCTGGGTATTGTGGCATTTCAGTATTCAGCGAGGTAGATGTGGGGAAGGACAACAAGCAGCCTGTCAAGGTGTGATGACAACGTGATGCTCCTGACGTCGGCGGCTATGTGACGGTGTAAGTATTTGTAGCTTCTTGGTTGTTTGTTAGGGTTTTGTCATGACTGGCAGCCATTGTACTTAACTTGAAAAAAGGCCACACAACATTTTGAGTCACGTTTAGACAAATCCTATCTAACTGCTTTTTTTGCCCCCACGTCCTGGTCACTTGATAAGTTGGAACTCTTCAACTGGATACGCTCTTGCAGCATGGACATGTACTGCACGCTTATTCATGTTTATGGCTACGCATGATTTCTCTGATGAGCAATGTAAAAACCGCTTAGAGGTAGGACAACAGCCCCGGTTAAAATTGTGACCCCTCAGCTGACATTGAATATATCTTGTGTTTATTTCTTTTTTTGGCCCCACGCAAGTGCGGAGGTCGTCGATTGACGCAAGCCTGATGACCAAGCACATAGTGAAGGCGTCGGGACTTGCCGACCCTAGAAGGGACGCTTCTATGAGCTACAACGAGCACATGCTGTGTAGGCTAAGTGTTTAGCAGGGGAGAGGCTATTTTTACCAAACTTCACTACAATAACCTGAGAAAAACAAAGCAATCGATGTCTTGATCGGTCAGCAACATTGAAGAAGTATCCCGTACTACATCAGATGATTTACCCCATGTATATATGCGCTTCGATTGAACCAAATCATCCCTTCCAGACCGCCTTGGTGTATGCACACTGGGCAGCACCAGTGCGAACATGGACCTATAAGCTCATACATCGCGAAGTAGCAGTATACGTTGACGGCTCTACCAGTTGAATAGTCAAAAAGAGTATCCCCCGCCTTGCGGAATGGCCTTTTGGTGGTGAGCATGGATGTTGTTTCGTAAAGTGACATCAACACTTCTCTACGCTATTTCCACACAATTTTACATATGTGTACGACTTTTTCCTCGATGATAGCTCTTGTTGTCAATACGCATGTTCTTACTCGCACGTTTTTCCTCTTATTCAAAACCAAGTCAGTTGATGGAGACCATTTACGAGCTCGCAATAATCCACCACGTGTAAAACTACTACGGGACGGCAGAGGGCGTCGATTTCGCTGAACGGGCCCGATGTTTCCTGTCCTTAGTTTCACTGTTAGACTGTTCCGCACAGATACTGGGCACTGTTTAGCGTGGGTGAATGCGTGGTGGTTAACTTGAGAGTGCAAACAGCATCAAAAAGAGATTGGGTTTCTTCCTCTGAGATGGTGATGTAGATAGCTTAGCAATCGCGGTTTCAAGAAACACAGGGGATCATCAAAATTGTTTCATGCACATATATACATCGCCAAGTTGACGTATTTGGGATGTGACCTGGCCTGAAACGCGAAATGTTAGCTATCACCTCTATTATTCGAGTGACGTGTTTGCGTGCAATCTCTACAGACCTTGTTATGGTTTCAGCTCATCGATCGTCGTCCAACTAGTGGTGGCTAAGTAAGCTGCTTGAATTTGAACCACTCTCCTCCGAGTTTCCGTCTTCTTCGCCTGGGCCATCGCTTGGCCAAGGCAACTCGCTGCCGTCCTCGGCCAGATTGCTGTCTGTGGTAGAAACTGAATCAGAGCCGGAAGGTGGGTCCAGCACGCCGGTCGTTTCCAGCCGTAGGCCCGTATCTCCCTGATCTTCGGCGCGCAGCCAGTCCTGCATCTTCCAGAGGTACTCAATGCTGGGCCTGTCGACCGGAAGATCCGCGTCTGAGTGGAAAGTCACGTTCGGCCATACGGACCTTAGAAAGCTGGTCACGGGACGTTGGGTCAAACAAACATGTAGCATACAGTCTGAAAAGGGAGTACTGACCATGCAGCCACGTCAGGTTCCCACAGGACTCTTCTTCTCACTGGCGCAAATAGTTGGAGTTCGACCTTCATGATTATGCATAGCTGCTGCGCGGGTCGTGAATTGCGGGCCCCGGGTTCCCAGCCAGGGTAGAGACCAACGAGACTACTGGTGAAATTTCTGAGGACGTCGATCGTACATTGGAGCTCCTCCAGGTTCGGATACGCGTCAGCAAGCGGGGGAATGAGTTGCAAGGGAATGATGAAGTTGATGAGATTCAGAGACACGAGTTGTCGACCCAAGCCAGCCAGCGAGATCAGTAGGGAAGCATGGTCGTACACAACGGTTCTTGAGTCCACGTACCTCGACATGAACCGCTGAAGCCCGAAGCGAGAGAGTACCTCGCCGGTCGAAGCGTCGCTCCAAAGCGAGTTCCAGGGCCGCCCAGCGTCGTCTACCTGTAAGTCTCGTACCCTTGGGAGGGCCTCGCTGATGGCAACTAGAGCCCCGACACATGGCGCAAGTGATTCGTCGTCGTCGCCTCTCTTAATTGTCCACGTAAAACGGGTAACTATTGGTGCCCAAATTGTCAGCCGAACTAGTGCAACGGCTGATTTGGGGTTCGTCCGCTCTAGTGCGAGATGTTTCAAAGCAGGGAACGGCTCGTCGGCAATCGAAGGCAGTTCACCCCAAGTTTCCCCAGAGACAGAAATCACCCGGAAACATGATATCAGCGGTAGTCTGGAGACCACAAGCAACGCATCTGGCATAGCCAAGAACAGCCCGTTGACAGTAAGGTCGGTCAACTCCTTCCAGCTAGGAAGCTGACCAAGCATACGAGCAGACCAAGCGATGAAGTCGACATTCAAGGCAAGTCCGGTCGGGCGCTGGTCTCTGTTGTCGCCGCGAAAAGATATATCCTTGGTGGTAGCAGCTATTGCGAGACGCATGTCGGTGAGAGACGGTGCGCGGGCGTATAGAATGGAAGGGTCGATTGCCAGACAGTTCACGACAAACGATACCGCCCGTAGATTTGGACATAGAAAAAGGAGGAAAAGGTCGCAGACGTTGTTTGGTTGATGAGTGATGTCGAGCCACTCGCTGAGGCCTCTACGGCCGCCTCCACGGCCAAAAAATAGGTTGTGCAAGTTAGGAAGAAACGGTTTTTTGTACATAGACGGGATGTCCGCAGGAGCCTGCCGCTGGTGGAGGAGAAGATTCCAGTCCACCGGGAGAACACTAAGTCCAATACTGAGTGTGTGGATGTAGTGACCGACAACTCGGAGACGGTTGATCAAGCTCCCGTTGAGCAGTCCCGACATCTACCCAAGAGCTCCTGTTAGAAAACCCGACAAGTGTCTATTGTTAGCCGTCAACGCACCCGTTGTTCTCGTAACAGTCTCGTAGGCTCTTCCGGTTCCATCGGGTCGGTCCAATGGCCATATATGTCCGACAAGTCGACTAGATCCATCACATCGGAGCCATCTGATTCTATCGCGCGAGGCTCTAGCTGACTACGGCCAGCGTCCGCTACAAGACTGAGAACACAGTGAACATGAGGAACAGAGTGCCAGAGTATAGGAGCGAATATGCCGTTAATTGCTTTAGAGACCAAGCACAATCTGCAGAGCGCGGACTGCCGAACCCAGTAAGGCAAATAATATAACACCAGTTGCCAAAGCTCTGCCGGTAGTGCGACGAGAAAGTTTGGATACATTTCCGAAACTTGTTTTGGACAGTAGATCTTGTATATGATAGTTTGGTTGAAGTGTTTGGTTGAAGTAGACTCGGAAAGCACGGACTTCAGTTTACGTCATGCATGCGTAAGCGCCTCGCGGCAGTTTTCTTTGCTGACTTGTGATGACTTCAAACACTTCTTATCCAGTTAATGCTTGCGATTTCGGCTACGATTTGCCATCAATCGCGATCAATCACAAAAAGCAACGTGTGACCAAAGTGAAGCAAATTGAATGCCGCTGTATGCGCTTGAAAAGTGACGTCAATGTGCAGTGAACCCGTTGTACATATGCGTCCTGGTCGTGCGACCATCCCAGTGTATCTGCTGTGCGTAGACGTCCCTATTCACGCGCATACAGCAGCATTTGCTGTGCCTCGATTTTGTCACGCGTCAACTTTCAGCTTTTGATTGCGATTAGTAGAAAACCCCACTCAAAATCATAATGAGATGCTTTCAGCACTATCCAAAGCAGTGTGCGTGCTCATTTGGGATTTTCCTATCAGCTATATTGCGGTCGCACCTCACAATGAAGCTTGTGTTTGGTACTTATGTCTGCCCTAACACATACGGAAGATATTTGTATCCCACATTCATCAGTCGTATAGTAAGAGTGTTTGTAAGAGTGAGCCGATACTCGAGTCAGTAACAACCGAGTCAAGTGGACTTGCCGTGGTTGATTCCTGACTCTAGCATACATTGTGACTCGGATTATATCCTCTCGTAGATATAAGGCGGCCGATACGCTACCTTGTACTATATCTCTCATCCAGCTACATATTCGCTCTTTTATTCATACACTGCGCATTACAAGATTGTCATAGTGTTCTGAGGTACTCTGATTTGCTAAAGTATTTATAGGACTTGGGCGTGTAACTTGGAAGAGTTGCCGGCTCCCGCGCCAGCCACGATATCAGTGCTCCCGACTTCAACCCTCCATCATGAGCTGTACTCGAGGCTCGCCTCTTTTGGGGGGACCGATTGCTATAGTTGTTTTGATACGCTCCGTTGAAGTGTTTCGCACTAAACTAACCCATACGTAGATATTTCAAGGGGGTGTTTTGCGATATTCAAGATGCGGTAAGTCGCTATGTCTCCTTTCTGATACGGCTCATCGCTAAAACATACTCAGCAATATGGTCGCCTCCTCCCGTGATGGGACCCTCGGTTGAACTAATAAGTACACTCCATCGCTCGAGCAACGCCACCTGATTCTCCTCCAGGCGTATTTGAGGCGAGGTTCAGGGCGACGATGCTTTGTACAGCTGAAGCGCTCGACTTTCAAGCTCGCCAAAGAACAGATAGAGAGCGGCTGGCTGTCCGGCACCTTCTGCGTTGCCCTTAGTGTCGAGGCAACTAGCTCGGTGGGATTGGATGTTCTAAGATATGCTGGGTGAATAGAAAGCTGTGGCGGTAGGTGTCGACGACGTGCGAGACTCTCCAGGCTGCGTGCTACTGTAGTAGAAATATATCATACGCGATAACATTTGTTTTCCCAGCTGAGCATACACCCGATCGATCATGGTATTCATGAGTGTAAAAGGCAGGGAAAAACGCCGGTGTCCTACGTGTCAGCACATTCTGTTGCTCAAAAACGTGCGCAGACGGTTCTATTTTGCGAGAGCTTTACGTTCTGCCAGAATTAGACCAGACTCTTGTAAACTGAAAGTCGATCATCTTGAATGCTTTATGACAAACGGGCAAGACTGTTGAACTCGCTTTTGTCTTATGCGATATTATTCGATCTATTGTCTTGTATCTTCTATCTTGTATCTTCTACTTCGCGTTATCTCGCCCATTGTGTACCTCGCAGTTACACGTCTTCTTTCTCTCACGCATTCATGTATATAAACCGATGTATCTACATCGTAAATACATAGCTTTTAGACAGTAGCTGAGCGTGCGGCAATCTAGACTTTAACAAAGACAAGGAAAGGAACTGGCGTTCTTGCGTGTCAACTTGTACTCGGCAGCATACCTATTGTACAGGCTCAAGAGATCTAAACGTTGAGTAAGAACATTTGTATATGGGTCACTATACAACAAAAGCCTCCCCACAAAATGTAGATAATCTCAGATCTTGTCACAAACTCATACGGGAAATCCCTCACTCCATACCTAAGCAAGCCAGAGCTAAGGATATCTTTTATATTATGCCGTTTTAGACAGTACAAACTCCCACACAAGTACAGAACTGCAAGTTTTCCGAGCCGAGTAGATGTAATTGAAGGGAGGAGCTGACCAGGGACCTATCACCCCACCTAGTATTAGCTACGCGTATGTATGTTGTTGTCAGCTTGCAGAAACCTTTCATATATGAAAGAGTCTTCAAGACACCGGGAGACTAGCTTTTGGCTGGAATAGGCTCATTAAGGTAGCATATATGCGTTTTGGGTGTGTAAGGCATGCACCATGTTTTGGAGGCTATACCGAGGGACGCAGAACTCGAGGTTGAGGGGAGCCGGGCTCAGTGTAGTCAACATGGGATATGGTGTAAACCCCACAGATCAGAGGCTGGCAATTGTAGCACCAGGCTACAGCTCACAAGCAATATCCCTCAAATAACCCCTTACTGTTTCACCATCTAGTGTTGCACTCGCTATTGTATTATGCGATGTCTTCTATCTTTTTGTCTTACATTTTCACATGTACTTCTGTTACCTTCGCTATTGTGTACCTCGTAAATACACTACTTCTATTTCTCACACATCTTTGTATATAAACTGATGTACTTACATCGGTTATCCACATCAATATATATAGCTTTTAGACAGTAGCTGAGCGTGCGGCAATCTAGACTTTAACATCTAGCTGTTGTTCTTTCGAGCAGTATTGATGATAGAGAAGCAGAGGAAGGTCACATACAACAACTGACGGGATCACAAGACACTGTGCTGGTATCAGCTAGTATGAGTAAGCAATGGTTCATAGAACTCAACTCTTTGAGCCACGGAGAAAGCTGTGGGCTCATATCAAGGTAGACTTTGCCTTTATCTTTGGTCTCACTGCTTGACATTTTATGGATTATCGGCCACTCATGGGGATATGGTGGGCTTGCCGCTGCAACCGGCTTGTCCTGTGGCCCTGGACCGTAGCAGCAGTCTAGGTACTGCAATCCAGGCCTAGAGCTATTAGAGTACTTCTCATAGGCCTCCATGATGAGGAATCAGCTCTATATCAGTCTTTCATGAGCTTTTTCTCAGCAGGTGATTCTGTAGCTAACTTTGTGCTCACATATATCACATGAGTATTTTTTTAAGAAAAAAAAGATCACGTGGTTCAGCAGTTTGCTGGCCGGTGCACAGCCTCTCAAGCTGCTTAGCTGTGCGGTGATCCGAACGGAAAGTAAGTCATATCCGGCGACCGATCCGACGTCGTCCCACTTTCCCCCCTCCTCGCCGCCACGAAGCCCTCCTTCCTCTTCGACACTGCCGACAAGCTTGGTCTCTTTAGCTGCATTGTCCTTGCTCTTATAACCCTCTTCAAGCTCTCAGGACTTCCTGTGTCCTGTCTGTGTCCTATTTTTGGCCTCCCACCCACTTCCCACCAACATGTCTAGCTATTCACCCACCCACATCTGTTGGATATGCACACCGGGGACCTCAGCATGTATCTGAGTATCTGAGTATTAGATCTATCTTGTTGACCGCACGCTCTGGGTCCTGGTGTACTTGACACGTATATGCTCTGGGGTGATTATGTTGTATTCATTGGGCGTCGCAAGTGAACGTGAAGGCGGTGCGTAATCTCCTAGGACACGTAAACTCGTAACATAGCTCACCTGGGCGCTAGACCCGCAGATACTACATCCTTCAACCTGTGCAATCCTGGATGGTAGCCCTATCTGTTCCGTGCTGTGAGGACAAAACAGGACCCTCGGGGACGGACTCCTCCAACTCCGGGTGGCCTACGACTGAGGGTACGGTTTTTTCAACATTTTTTCCCACCTCGCAACCTGTCCATCGTATCACGTGACTGATTCATAACGTGTTAGCCCTGCCCTCTCGTTGACGGTGCAAACCGTCGGCCACGCACCTCCACGCCAATCAGGCACTCGACCAGCTGCGCTAGACGACTATCAAAGAACCCTCGGCGAACGAGCCGGAGCGGCCAGGTTGCGCTCGGTACGCACGACGGAGACATGAATACGAGTATCATGGGATAACAACACTCATTTGGGCGAACAAGAGGGAGATTGAGATGGGTGAAGGGATGGGGATGGGGGATGGGAATTGGAGCATATACGCGCAGCGTAATTGACACCCCTAAGTCGGTAAGTCCATGATCGTGCTTGCGTGTTTGTCTCTGATTTGTTTTTGTAGGGCTATTTTCATCATTTTGCTTGTGTATTTCCCACTACGTATTACATGTCATGGTTCACTATCTCGACTCACGCGTGCGATAGCATGCAAACGTTTTGCTCATGCAAGTTTAACGCGCCGCATCGACAACCAATTTTTTCTCGATTTGCTGGTATCGGTGAGCTAACGCTCTCAAGCCCGATCATTCAATAACCTCGCTGTTCTCGGGTATGCACTTACTCACGCGCACTACGCAGGACACAGACAAAATAATATTCGATTACATGGCTATCATTCGTTTACATCCGTCCCCACCTCCAGATGCACGTTAACCCCCCCTTTGCGCCCATACGGAATCCATCCCCCAGCGACATACTCAGTGAAATGCGAGCTCGTGCAACCCTCAGCGGCCCGGCACCCCCACGAACCGAGCTGCGGTGCGCGCAAAGACGACGGTATGGGCGACCAGCTCGACAAGATATAACACGCATCGTCGAGCATGTGCCCACAGTCCATCACCCAGAATGGACGACCCCCGGCGCCCAACGGGTCTCCACACTCGGCGCACACAAGTTTAACTGCGTACGGCAAATTAAGTTGCCGAACGCGCGACACCCCAGGCGTCCGCTCGCGCGGCTCGTTGTTCGGTCCCAGTGGTCCTTCGTACGGCCCTTCAATCATCGTCCAACCACGAATGTGGGTCAAATACTGGACGCGAGAGATGCGGCGCGGCTCCACGGAAGTGGACTCCTCGAGTGGGGACGGAGGAGCGGATCCTTGGGGCGGGGACGCGGGATCGGGCATTTCGGGCGGGGACATGGGCACGTTGGGCGGGGACGCGGGAGCTAACACTTCGGGTGGGGAAGCAACGGCGGGCTCTTGGGGCAGCGACGCGATCGTTGGTTTCTTGCACAGCGGCGCGGACCCAGACGACGGGGCGCGATCGGCTGCATCGATGGAGTCTTCGCGGGGCCGCTTGACCGCGGGGGTCGTCGGCGGCATGGCTACGCCGGGCGAAGCGATTGCATCCTGGGGAATGGCGTGCGGCGACGGAGGGTGCGGATGGTCGGAAACAGCGTTTTCGTGAGTGGAGGGAACTAGTTGGGCGAGCGTGCGCATATTAACTGACGTTGCGAATCTTTTTTTTACGAGCTCACCTGGTTTGACGTCCTCGTCGTCGGACGATATGTATGTAAAAACTTTCTGCTCCGACTTGACTCGCATCCTGATTGCTTAAAGGTTAGCTTTGAAGGGAGGAGGGGACCGGTCAAAGACGGGAGGAGAGATCGATGCGCTGACTAAGCGCCTTTTATATCCAGGTCCCGATCAATCTCCCGGTGTTTTTTCTGCGGCATTCACCGGCTTCCGACTCGCAGCGCCTCTACTAGGAGCTACTTAGACTTGTACCGCACGATGTGCTCACCTATTGCGCGGCTCAGGAGCAGATTGTGTGTGTCGGGGCAGGCACAGCTACCGAGACGCAAATTTCCTGTTTAAAAAGCACTTTAAATGGATTTATGTTTCTCCGTTAAATCTGAGATCTAAAATGTCTTTTGGCCAATCTTAATTATTTACCTCGAGTGAGCTGTTGGCTAGAGTGTGGCTAAAGTTGATGACGAAGGAGTCCTCCAGGTTTAGCGCCGGGACCTTGGTGGCGGTGTTTACTTGTAAAACCTTCTCCTCGCCGCGCGCTAAAACCCGCCGTGAAAACGGGAGATTCAACAGCTTTCTGAGCTCAATCGGAAGCTAAGATCCAACAGTAGAAATACTATCCCCAAAGTAAAAAGATGTTATAACTTGGTCGTGACGCCACGCCCCTCCCAATTCTGACCCCCCCTCACTAGCACGGAATCCACCGGGGCCACATGAGACGGTCGGCAGTTAGGATCTAATCCAGGGCTTGGCTCCAGGGAACGGCAATTTTTCTCAATGAGCAACCCACCTATGGTGAGTGCTCGTTTACAGTAACACCACGGAGCACCCGGTGAGTATGCGACTCGTTCCCACGGATCACCTACTAACCGCTTGGTTGGCCTCATGAGGCTCATGAGCATCTTCATATCGGCTCATGAGGCTCGTGAGCCCACGGTAGGTTGCTCATACGGGCTCAAACGCTCAAGATGAGGGCTTACGAGTCTCACGGAGCTTTGTACTTATATATATAAATATATTTTGAGATTAGCGTCATTCGCACAGGCGAGGCCACGGCATGAATTATAGTATGTGATATTATCATATGTAGTAACGACAGTACATAGGCATGGTATAACAGATTGTAGCATTGGTAACTTGGTCGGCCGACAAATGTCGGAGCGGCGGGCTATATATTCTGTAAACGCGATAAGTAGAACAAGCGCCATGCACACTAGCAGTGAAACAAAAAACCCCTAACAATTAGGGGGGTCAATGCACCTAAGTTTAGCCGCATACATCCATTGTTTTTTAGCCGTGCGCACCAGGAGTTCAAAGTGTCACTAAACTCATGTCGCGTACAGTTAAAACAATAGGTTTATACAGGTAATTTCTCATAGGTTTTTCTAGCCTGACTACCTGACGTATACAGCTAATTTACTAACTTTCTTTTAGGTGCTTCTAACAGGTGATTAGCTACATAAAACAGGTGATACAGCGTCGTTTATATGTATGCTACAGCTAACATGGCGAGTTTTACAGGTATCGTACAGCGAATCCTGCACTTAATAAACAGGTTAGTTCCAACAAACAGCATACAGAACATTCCATAGCCCAGACCCACAAACCGTCCAAGTCCTCGTACTATTGATGTATCTGGTGCTCTTCGGAGTCGTAACTGCGATTTAGGGGAGCGGAAATAAATAAACAAAAAACCGAATGATAAGAACTGAATGTGGGAGGAGACGCTCAAAATAGAAAATAAATTTGAAGTTCGAGACGTTCACAGCGCGGTGTCGAGTACACGACAAGTACATCTACTGCTGCGCGCGGAATGAGCAGATACTCACCTTTGAGGGCACCCAAACATTTGTATTCTTTGTGCCAATGCAACCGCCGCGCTGGCTTTTGTACTCTTCGTCAGACGTTGGACAGGTTCTGTACTCCAGAGACTCGGTGACATTATCGGCATTGTCAGGGAGCGTCTCTTGACGGCGAGGGTGTTCGGAAGCGTGAGAACAGGAGAAGGGGCGTGAGGGGCGGGGGATGGGCGACAAGGAGGCGAGGGTGAGCTGAGTGGAGGCGAGGGACGGCGAGAAGTTGGGTATAGGCGGCGAGGAGGCGAAGACTAGTGGTTCTGACCATCCAGATCCAGATGATCTTATTAATGAGGTGTCTAGATAAATAAGGCGCATGTACTTACTTTGACGCGCCGGAAGGGGCAGAAGGAGCGAGTTTTTCTTTTCCTTTCACGTCCCGGACGCAGCAAGACTGCCACGTCGCGCATCACACCCAGCCTGGAGCTCTTCTGTAGTGCCTACAGGGTCAGAAGAGCATCCAACTTTTGGACTTCGGGCGGTTACCCGGTTCGCGGTCATGGCCTAGTGGGCTGGTTAGCCAGCAGGACAGTGAAACAAAATAAGATAAAAATATCTAGCGATGAAGAGTATGCTGTTACGCCATCAACATAGGTAACAATAACCGTTTAAATTCGATAAAAAAACTCACTCATTCATTGAAGGTTGCGGCTGAAACACAGCCGCCACATAGACCTTCACACTTCTCATAGGGCGTTAGGTAGGTCACGTACTCCAGGGACTTTGGAGTGTAGTCGGTATCGTCAAGTTAGGTTTTTTGATGACAAGGGTGTTTGGGCATCCGGGGAACAGGAGAAGGGGCGCGAGTGGCGGGAAATGGGCGGCGAGGAGAGGTCGAGCCGCATGGAGGCGAGGGGCGGCGAGGAGATGGGAACGGACGGCGAAACGGTAAAGGCGGGGGATTTTGACTGTTCAGATTGCGATATGCTTATTAATGAAGTATTTGAATAAGTCAACACACGTGTACTTACCTTGATGCGCGAGGAGGGACAGAAGGTAGGAGATTTCTTCTTCCCGCGCTCCCGGACGCGGCAAGACAGCTGTGTTGCGTACTACACCCGCGCCGGTGTGCTTCCGTGGTGCCTACGGGGTTAGAAGAGCGCCCTATTGTTGCGCGTCAAGGCCGGCTGTCTGGTTCGTGGTCTTGGCCTAGTGAATCAGTTAGCTAGTAGGACAATCAAATAAAATAAGATAGAATTACCTGACGATCTAGAAGACGCTATGAAGCAATAAACATAAGTGAATGTAAGTGATTACCTGATACAAGCGCGTTCGCTCACCGGCCGGAGGTTGGGGTTGGGCGTTCTTCTGCGCCGCGCAGAATTGACTAAATTGCACCAGTGTTTCTAAATTCACTGCGAGCGCAGCGAACGGCTGAGCTAGATCCATTTCTAAAACGAGGTGAGTTTTAGATCGGGGCGGAAATCGAGATTGATCGATCTACTTACACGTGATGTGACGCGCCTGGAGACGAGAACAGGGCAGATTTCGCCGGGAAAAGTTAGCAGGTGAGTTAGAGCACCACGAGTGACTCACAAAGTTTTTGTTACAATTTTTTCATCGGGGATTCATTTCCGGTGGCGGAGGGATGTGGTGGTTGGGGGTGAATCTGGAGGACGAGGATGGCGGGTGAATTGCAAATCCCACGATCACGTGCGCGTCTCCGCGTGAGGTCGTGCTAAGTCAACTCGCGTCGACTCGTCCGCTCAATCTGGCGGCACCATGGATGACGATGGAAAGATATATTATCATCACTGCGCTAAAATCAAGAATAAGTATACTAGACTTGACATCTACATATGCTATGCCTAGAACTAACTGCTGCTGAGGATAATGGTGCTGGAGTTGGGACTAGACTGGGAGCGTGGACAAAACGGCTAGTAAGTTGAACTCTTCAAGCGATATTAATTCTGTTATGAGCCTACATAACTGCTCTAACACTGGGCTAGACAACAAGAACAAAGGCATGGAGGAGGACAGCGATGCCACGAATGGCAATTTCCTAGGTGCGCACGGCAATTTGCGTGGATGTACACTAGCTAATTATTTCACAAATAACATGTGGAAACTTCTAACGGCGAACGTTCAACTTTGATGCCGAACAGCACCTGTCTGAAGCTCCCGGCTCACCGCGCGGCTGGCTGAACGTCAGTGCTCTACCTCTCTGCCCACCCTTGTCCCCAATCCAATTCTCTGACGACGATCTATTGGAAGACGAAGATGATTTTATCAATAACATAGTTGAATACAGCCGCAAATACGACTGCTGGTATGCGGGGGACTCGCAAGCCAAGCTTGATGAGATGAGTGAGTGCGTGAGGGTTTGGGTCACACTGAACAACACTAATAGAGTCACCATTAGTCACTGAGACTCTTACCGGATAAGATAGGGACAGTATCAGAGTTTTGATGATTCGACAATTCAGACATGGGTCGCAGCACAGTTGCGGACGCATTCGCTACTTCTTTCGGGGGAGGATTCGACTTCTCGCGCTCCGGCGCCTTGAAACTCGTGTTGCGGAACTGTCTGGTATTGAGCTTGTCTATCTTGACTGTTGCATCGGCAGTTGCTACACTTCCACTGAAAAACACGCTGGAGAAGAGTGTAAGTGTCTTAATTCTTCCCATATATTTCTATCTGGGTGCCAGTGTAACCTGACCCGCACAACATCCTTCGTTGCTCATTTGTTTGTGATCTCCCCCCTCAAAGATGCCGTCAAACGCCATGTAGCGACTTACTTCCGTGCCAATAACTCTGGCTGTACCTTCCACCAGTGGTTCAGCTATATCCCGGATCGATGCAAACGTTGGGGAAAAGTCCGGATTGGAGTCGATGGCGACGATTGTATTCGCAGTACTCTAGCGGCCAAGTCTCTCAGCGTATCCGGGGAAGCGGGACAACACGTTTGTCTGGGTAAGCTACTATCATACCCTCGTATATATTACTAGAATATCATTCCAGTATCATTATGACAAGGACAGAAATATCAACCGACGGCACGAGGAGCCAGACATATATTTGGCGACTGGGTACGGGTGATTAGATTTAATTCTCGCCCTCACTCTGCCTCTGAACCCTCGCTCCGGCATCGAAGAGCCCCAACTCCACATC